>MU224262.1:2183590-2201594 GCA_018584345.1 Thuja plicata | reverse complement strand
TCATGGAATATGGTTGTCATAGCTCTTTGATATGTTGCTCCAGCATTCTTTAGCCCAAATGGCATGACATTCCAGCAAAATGTGCCCCATGCACATGTGAATGTGGTTTTCTCTTGATCCTCAGGGGCGATCTTATTTTGATTATAACCTGAGAATCCATCCATTAAGGAATACATCTAGTAGCCAACTGTGAGGTCTATAACCATGTCAATATTTGGTAGAGGGAAGTCATCCTTCGAACATGCTTTTTTGAGGTCCCTGAAGTCTTTGCAGATCCTAATAGATTTATCATTTTTAGAAATAGGGACCACATTGGAGATCCAAGCTGCATAGGCAATGACCCGAATGAATCCAGCTTTTAACAACTTTTCTAATTTGGCTTTCACTAGTAATGCAACATGAGGATGCATTTTTCTCAGTTTCTATTTTACGAGCTTGATCCCAGGAGCTATAGATAAGTGATGTATAATGAGATTGGGATCTAGTCCTGGCATATCAGTGTAGGACCAAGTGAAGTTGATCTTTTTCTCCTTTAGGAATTCTGTGAATTGTACCTTTTCTTCTTCTGATAGGGATTGTGCGAGATGAACTATCTGAGGACTTTCAACAGTGCCCAAGTTCACTGGCTGTGTTGGTTCAATTAATACCGAAGATCTTTCCTGAAAGTGTTCAGGGAGGATATCAAGAGTCTCATCCTTTGGCGCCTCTAAGAGGTTTTCACCATTGGATACATCTTTTTTCTTTACTATTTCAGGATCTGATACTACCACAGAGTGGTTTTCACCATCAGTCTGCTTCTTCTTTTTGTTTTTCAATTTGTGACTAAGAAACTTGATATCCTCCTGTGACATGTTCTCGCTCCTTACATTGGTGTAAGAAGGGTGAGGTTCACAAGCATTAAGGTAACAATCCAGGGAGTGGTCATTGGAAAAGTTGAGCATAGGTGTACGATCTGTCTCAGTCCAATCAATGAGGTCTGGAAGTACCAATTTTAGGGAGGTAGGTTCTGAGAAGGACAACATCGTGTTAGCATCAAAACTGTTAACTGAGATGACACGGTCTGTTAAGTTAATATCTTTGATGCTTAGGTCAATAAGAGCGAGATCATTGTTAAAAGGGTCATTGTTAGTCATATATGGATCAAACTCTAGCGACTCATTAGTAGATAACTCATCATCATCTATTTGTAATAGGAGGCTTCTTGCTTGTAGCCTATGAAATTTTCGTAGAGTGATGTATTCACCAGTGTCTCCATCAATGATTAGAGGAAGGAACTCTTCTTCTACTTCAAGAGGATCAGTGTCATTGAAAGGGATGTTAGGTCACCTACTAGGAGCTGCAGGAGCTGCAAACATGTGAATCATGTCTATCCCAATTTCTTCAGAAGCAATAGATAACTGATCATACTCATAGTCATGAGAGTCTGTGACATCATCAACAGACCTATTCAAATATTCAGCAATGTTTATTTGGTGGAATCGGTTTGCTACTTGTAAATCAAAGTGAGGTAGATCTAGGAAATGTGTAATAGTGACCAATTGCCCCCAGTTAGGATGTAAATTCTATGGCTGGGGTTCCTCCTGAGTGATTGTAGCTACAGTTTCTCCTACCTCTTGAATGGGCGGTTGTTCTAGCAAAGGAGTATGAAGATCTTGTGGTACCTCAAAACTAGGTACATAGCATTCTCCTTGATATTCAGGATTCTCTGTACCAATATGTAGCAATCTCTCATAAAGCCATGGGTCTGAGACTATTTCATCTATCTTATCACTCTCTACTTCAGAAGGTGGACTCTTCTTGGAAGTAGGTTTATTTTGAGTATTGAAGCCTAATCATGTTTTATCTCTGTTGAGGCAGAACTCCATGGGTATAGGTTTGATGATCCCCTATCCTATGTCATTTAGAGGTCCTTTTCCTTTGTATCCCATTTGTTTGAGGAAAACATATCCCTTTCCATACTATTCTGGGGATATCTTTACACTTTTGACATCAGAGTCTACTGGTTCTCCTTTGTAAAGCCAATTTAAGACCGCCTGCTCTTCTGTGTTATCTAAAGAAGATGTGGATGCCTTTACCATACTAGTAGCCTTGTGTACTTCTGGTTCCTGTACTGTGAGAGGTGTGAATGTTGATGATAATTTTCCATAGGATCTTGGTGATACTGGAAGCTCTGTCAGGGAGGGAGTCAGGTCCAACTTGTATTCTCCCATACCTGTTTCTCGAAGTTTCAATGTCTTGCCAAAGCCCTTCATGACCATGTCTTTGGTAATTTCAGGAGTAACTGTATCCATAGCTTCCTTTTTGTGTGGGATCATGCTACCTGCTTTAATATTTTTGCAAGCATAGTTGGCATCCACAGGAATTGTCACCTCTATTCCATTATATGGGAACTTGATGCAATGATGATAAGTGGATGGTACAGCTTGCATCTCATGGATCCATGGTCTCCCTAGTAGAATGTTGTAGGCTAGTGGTAGATCCAGAACTTGACATATTACATCTCTTTCAATTGGTCCAACTCTAATGGGTAGACAAATGATACCTCGGGAGGATCTTTCTTCCTCATCATATGCTTTGATGGTTATTTTATTTCTAGAGTCAATTGTTTTCTCTGAGAGGCCCAGCCTCCTAACAAGATCCAGTGTACAAATATTTAATCTGGTTCCTCCATCTATCAACACATGTCTAACATGGGATTTATGAATAAGAACTTTGATATGGAGGGGTTAATTGTGTGGATGGGTCAATGACTTATCATCCTCCTCAAAAAAGGAGAGGTAATGTGGTGCTGAGAGGTGATTGACCATCGCTTGGAATTTGTCTATAGCTATATCCTTTGGAACATTAGCAGCATGCAGCGCTTGTTCTAGGATTTCTCTATGCACAGTGGATATTTTGAGTAATTCAAAGATGGAAATTTTGGCAGCAGTTCTTTGCAATTGATCCACCAAGTCATATTTCACTCCAGGAATCGTGACCACATGTTTTGTTCCTAGTTTAGGAATAGTGATAATAGGAACCTTGGGTATAGATGTCTGTTTTGGAGGTCCCTTGATCATAACCTGTGCTTGGCTCTGGGTTATAGTGTTTGTGGACGATGAGGCTCCTTTGATGGTGACCATGTTGACAGACTCATTTTTAATGTTGAGCATATTGATCACATTGTCATTTTTGGAATAGGTGTAGTTTACCTCATTACCTTTCCCTTTGGATGTTTCTCCTTGATTGTAATTGGGGAATGGTTTATTAAATGTCATGTGATCTTCATTTGTAGTGTGTCCATCCACCTTGATCTTACCCCCTTCAATGAGGTCCTGGATAACGTGCTTGAGTTTGAGATAATTATTTGTCTTGTGTCCCTTGTTTTTGTGGAAGACACAGTAAGAGTTGTCATCCCACCATTTGGATTTGACCATTGGTTCCCAAGGTTTAGAATCAGGAATCATAAGGACCTTGTTGTCCACCAATGTTTTTAAGATGGTCTCAAGAGGTTCTCCCAAAGGTGTGAATGTTCTTTGGGGTTTTGAATGCCATGTTCGTCCCTTGTCATTATCATTGTTGGTTTTGGGAATGGAAGGTGTTATTTTAGCCTCCTTACTTGCTTGCATACCATTGGTAAGATCGAATGCTTCAGTTTTAGAATTAATGTTGGAAGCATCAACCACTCCGTCATTGACAACATTTTTATTTTTTTTCCACCATTTAGGCTACTGCCTTTGTTTTCATTTTGAAGGGTGATCTCCCCCTTTTTGACCATGACTTCTTCGATACGGAGAGCATTCTTAATCATCTTATCGAAGCTAGGAGAATCTTGCATTTGGAGAGCATAGCTTAATTCAGGTATGAGATTATTAACAAAGATCTCTATCTTTTTTGTTTTAGGGATGACTCTTGAATATCGTGCAAAGATCTTCCTCCATCTTTGGAGGAAGTGTGTAAAGGATTCCCCTATTTTCTACTTGGTGTTACATAAATCCATCATGGTGATGTCATGCTAGATGTTGTAAGAGTAATGCTGAATGAACCGTTGCATTAATTTCTCAAATGTTTTGACTTTAGGATTCAATTTTGAAAACCACTCCATGGCATTTCCTCCTAGACTACCTGGAAATAGTCGCATGAGGTAAGTGGGTTCATGCATATACTCAATGCTAAGAACACAAAATTCTCTCACATGGTCATGTGGATCAGTTTCCCCAGTGTACTTGTCATATTTTGGTCTTGCCACATTAGGAGGAAACGAAACCATTGTGATACTCTTATCGAAAGGAAATGGACAAATGGTGTCCAAAGAGTATTTTGTTTTTGGTTTGTCCTTCTCTTGCTTGAGGTTTGTGAGCTCGGTTTGCATCTGATTGAGCTGTTTAGTAAGGATAGATATGGGGTTTGGTACCTCTTTTTCTTTGAGATCATTTACATCGTAATCCTGGGGTAGTTTGACACCCATTGATGCTAAATGGAGGAAGTATTTTTCTTTGTCATCTCTGATTATCCGTTCTAACAGCTTGTGGACTCTTTTGCTTTGTTTTAGCTTTTCATATTCATCTTTAGGGATTTCTTCATCACTATCTGACCCAAACAGATTACGTTTAAACCTGGGTCTTTCTTCTTCTTCTGTGCCTATAGATTGTGCTTGTTTTCCATCGTCATAGCCCTCAAAGGACTTACTCCAATCGTTAGTGTTGTTACCCATTTGAGGGGAATCAAGATCAAATAGGGAATTGTGAGAAGTTTCTCCTTGAAAGTGTGATGTTTTAGGAGGTACTTGGGAATCTTCAGTTGTGTACTTGTTGCATCTTGTGTTAACCATGAAGTTTGTTTCTCAACTTCATCAACGTTTCCCAATAGTACTAGTAAGGATTCCAGATCGTTCAAGTGGGTGTGTCTAGGTAGAAGTAACTATTTGTTTGTTTGGTGGATGTAAATGATTCCAGTGTCAGAGGGTTAGAATGCCCTAATAGTGAGCTGGGAACCAATTTTTTGATAGAGAATGGGTAGACCACATGTATTGGAATGATCGTGAAAGACCGACTAAGTATGCAAAGTACACATTTCAAAAGTGTTTGAAAATAACAGCAGGGAGACCAGAAGAGACAACAGGGACCAGCTAAAGAGAAAAGAGGGTACTTAAAACAACTGAGATGTTCTAGGAAAGACTACTAGAAATGCCCACTGCCCAAGATGCGAGCTCCCAGATACAAGCTTCTGATGACACCAGATACAATCCTAAAACCTGGATGCGATCCTAGAAAACTAGATACGACTTGTTGCTTGACCAAATGCAATCTAATGTGCCAGATATGATCCTAAATACAGGATGCGACTTAGGAAATCCTGGATGCGATTTTATGATGGACTTGTCAGTTTTAGTCTATTTTGAAAAATGTGCATTTTGAGGAACATGAATCTATTTGTCTTCAAATTGTATCAAGAGGTATTTTTTGGGTGTGAAAGACACTTGTATACCAGGGTATGAAATTTATTAATTTTTTTGCGAGGAGCTTTATCTTTTTAATGATCTTTCTGACACATCAAACAATTTTTCTTTGTTAAAAGGGATGAACCAAACACACATCTTTTCCTATTCTCTAGGTGGAGGATGAAAATTGTTTGCTCGTTGACTTAGGCACACACTCAAATGCTAATCAGAATACAGCCATCACCAACCACGCAATGGCTCCAGTCATGATGCTGTATTAGCCGACTCCAAATGCAAGTGAGGGCATGATATGACGAGTGTCTTGGGGAAATTACTTTTTGCCTTGCACAAATATTATCACCCTTTCGGGGATGAATCAGAAATTCTTTCAATTGAATGTGTTGTAGATTATTGGGCAATCCGTTCGAAACTGTCCCCCATAGAATTGCACAGGGCAAAATTGAGGTGTGTAGCCCTAAAAGTACCAGAATATATATAGTCTCACAAGCAAGATTGAAGCGGCTCCACTCTATATATACCCCGATATGTTTAAGGAATGATGTCAAAATTCCAAGAACAAAACCAGTTCCATCTTCTAAGGCTTTGGCCTACAAGAAAGCAACTATTTATAGTGAGTTGGAAGGGTCAGCGTAAGACCTATCCTCACTTGGGTCATTCCTGAGAGATTTTTTCCTCAACCAGTAGGCCCTCTACTATTAAAAGAATGGTAAATAGGATTGGCGAGCTTACGAGTTCTAGATTTCTGATTCTTCAAAAGAAGAAGAGCATACTCTCCTATTCCATGTCATTTTCTCCTCAAACACTCAAAACAATGTTCTTTCCCTCAAGCTATGTTGAGCTCGATTTAAGTGTTCCTATTTTAACGAAAATAGGATGCTTGAAAGGGAAATTTGCTTTGTTCAATTAATCACAAAGATTTAGTGAGTTTGTTTTTGTTCAATTACTGATTGCCAAAAGAATTATACAATGTTTTTGTTCATTAAGCCCACATATTTAGTGATTTGTGTTTGTACAATTACTTTTCCAAAATGAATTAAATAGTTTTGTTTGTGGTTTAGTTACTCCCAATTTTGTCACAAATGATAAGACAATGTCCGATTTTCTTATTTTCCTCAAGAGGAAAAGAGCATAATATCTAGTTGTTTATCAAGCGGAAAAAAATGGTTTTAAGTTGTGAAAATAGGGAAATAGAAGTCAAGACAGAAGGGGTTTGGTTAACCTGAAAAAACTATGTTAGTATTTTGCTAATCCAACTCCATGAAACCTGTCAAAAGGTACCTGAAAACACTTGTTAGGATACAAGACACAAAAAGCACAATTTTTTGAACTTCTTAGGATTAGATAAATCAAATGGGCAAGCTTCAAAACCAGATGCGATCCTAAACTCTTATCAGATGCGATGCAGTATCCGGGATGCGATCTTATTCTCCAGATACGAGCCTTTGCTGACCAAATGCGATTGAAAACCAGATACAATCTGGAAAATATTAGATGCGATCCAAAAATTACATGGTGCAATGGCGTATCCGAGATGCGAGCCTGCAATATTATTTGCGATTCTGTGTCCGATTCCTGGGTCTGCAAATTGCCAAAAAAACATTAAAAGACAAGGATAAAATGAAAATTGAGCCCCACGGTGGGCGCCATAAATGTGTGTGTGTGTGTGTGTGTGTGTATTTGGGTACTTGTTGAAAGCAACACAAACACTCAATAGGTCATTGCATTAGTTCAAATGGTTAGATAAAACATTAAAAACCACTAATATCAGCCTATTGCCTTCTAACTAGAAAGAGTGTAATTAGTTGCATATTTAGCCCTCAAAATATGCTACAAATCAATGACCAATACTATTCTAGCATGAAGGATTTGATCCAAATTTAAGCTAAAAATATGAAAAAGCATGGGATCTAGCTTTTTAATATGAAATGGAAACAATAAACTAGCATGAGATAATAGATGAAATGTGAGTCTAGAGTGAATCTAACAGCATAACAATGTATTTTTATCTAATGTGAAAGCTTGTTTTCTCTCAAAACAAGCTTCTATTTATAGAAGAATGGGAGAGAGAGGGGGGGGACAAGGTTCATTTATGAATTAGGAGACTCATAAATGAATATGTAAGAGCCATTAATGCCCAAGGCATTAATAAGGTATGGGAGAGACATAGGCTTAAGGCATCTTCATTAATAAAGGCATTAATGAAGGCCTTAAAGAAGCAAGGGAGGATGTAAGAGAGTGGCATGAGAAAATGGACTTTAAGAAAGTCCAGCTTGAGAAAGTGGACTTTCTCAAGTGGGTTGAGTTGTTAAATATTTCTTAATGGAATGTGACAAAATTAGGAGGTGGTTTAGAGAAGAATTTAGGATTAGGATTAGATTAGCATGGGTGAATGGGTTGAGAAGGGTTAGAACCCAGGGTAGAAGTGGTTGAGATGGGTTAGGTTGGGGTTTGGGGGAATATTAATAAATGAAATAAACTTATTTAATTCATTTAGAAATATAGAAATTAATTATTTAAACAATGAAATTGATTTTTAATAATTAGGGGACTATAGCCATTTTAATTAGATTAAATAGGCTAGGGGGATGGGTTATTTGTAAGTGGGTATTTGATTTTGAGATCTATTTAATTCCTTTATAATTAAATACTATAGCCATATTTGATTTTGGTTTGATTTGATTGGTTGAAATTGATTTGAATTACATGGCTATAATAGTTAATATAAATCAATGATAAAAATCACCTTAGGACATTAAATTGATTTAAAGAATTATGCCAAGCAGTAACAGGGTCGTTTGGATATAATCGAGGGTATGATCACACTTAGGTAAAATAGGGTCCATAGTTGCGACAGACCAAATTCAGGTGGTTACAAAGAGAAATGCATATCTCTCTACTATAGAAAGTTTAGTGAGTCTAGCTGCCAAGCTAGAAGTCAAATTAGAGGTGATGAAGTTTGTTAAGGACAATTGGGACACTTCGTTTGCTTCCACCTTACAACTTCATAAATAGTTTTTGGATAAGTACAACTTAACCCCACCTGCAATCAGTGACAAAAACAAGGGGGAATATGACAAGGATACAACATAAGAGGAACAGTACAGGTATAATTGTAAATATTTTTTTTGAAGACATGTATACTATGTAAATTTTTTTATGTAGTATGGAGTACATTCTTAGGGGGAGTACATTGTGTACTTAGGCAACATTTTGGACGGAACAAATCTAAATGATAAATGTGTTTTTGCCACTAATATCATAGGGGGAGATTGTTAATCCCTATGTTTTGTTGATGATTAGTGACCAACACTTAGTCATTTTCTTAGGTAGTTTTAGTTGGTTATCACTGTGGCCAAGCTAAAACTATTCAAGGCTGAGAAACATTTCTGAGAAGCAATACAGGTTTCTGAGTTACATCATGCTGAGCTGAGTAGAATACTTAAGTGCCGAGTGACAGAGATGTTAAGTGCCGAGCAGAACAGTTTTTGGATACATGTTAGGATTGATTCAAACTTTGAGGTAAAATGTTCAGGCCAACTTGTATGAGCTTTGGGCCGACATATGTAAGCATTTAATATTTATCTATGGAGTTATTTACGCATTTAATTGTTTTATCCTATGCATGGCATGGAGCCAATCAGAAAATTAGAATGCCTTGGAGGTATAAATATTAGATCTTGGTCATTGATCTAGATCTCGCCAACAGATCCATAAAGACATATAAGATTTCTTCTAACCCTATTATTAAATATAGATACACAAAGAGAAGGGTTGTGTGTTCATGAGAGATGAACAGTGAGTTATTTAGAGAAGAAGCCTAGATCAAGCAGAGTGAAAGAGCAGTGAATAGCAGAGAAAAGACATATCAGATTGTGAGATCACAGAAGGTATTCGAAAGAGAAGATTCATCATTAGCATCTGAGTGCATAACAAAGGATCACTACTTGAAACATTCTAACAGGTGTATCAGGTGAAATATCTTAACATAGTGGTTCTAATAGACCTACTTTAAATCTCTTAGCCGAGTTCTTACTTTATTGTAAGTTGAAATCCTTTCAAAAGGTAGATTGTAATGATCTGTAGTTCTTAACCGAACAGACCTTTAACTAGGTAGATTTCATTTTGTAATCAAACTCTTGTAGCCCTAACAGGCACACTTTATTGCTGCATTAGTGAAGATTTTGTGGGTGTCATCCCCACCCCATTTTTACCTATTTGGGTTTCTGGGTTACCAAAATTTTGTGTTATGGGTTATATACTTCATGTTGTGGATGCTATCTGATGTTAGGTTAAATTCATATATGTATGAATGTGGATCAGTTTGTTTTAAGAGAGTAAGTTTTAAGATCTGATTCACCCCCCCCCCTCTTAGTATCTTTCTTTCTCAATATTGTACTTCTAACAGGTCCACCTTGTTAAGGATTTTTCTGATCCACCTGTGAGAATGAACCAGTTGATGACCTGCTCTGTGCAACTATGATTTTTGAATGAGATCCTTCTTAATATAATTGATCACCTGAATATGATAGATGAGACTCTCTTATCCTGAATACTTTTTCTCTTTAATCAAACTGCCATTCACATGTCTTAAACTTATTCATATACATACATACATTTTGGATAAAACAAACTATCTTACATGTATATCTTATCCAAAAAAATAACTCTACAAGTCGGCTTGCAATAAACAAAATGATATTTAACAATAGATGCAAGGTCAGCTTCAAACTGTCACTCAGGTCTAGAAGTCTACTTGGTTGATAAACTATCACTCAGACAATACTATAAATCACTTGGGTCATATTGATCACTCGGATGATGCTGGTCACTCGAGCAATGTTGATCACTAGGGAAACACTGATCACTCGGGATTGCATAATGCTTGTTGGCTCGGTCGACACTAGATGACTAAGTGTTTTGACACTAATTGACAATATGTCTTGCCATAAGTTCTACAATCTCCCCCTTTGGCATTAGTGACAAAAACACTTATCATTGAATTCTATATCTGATATATCAAAACTCCCCCTTACTGTCTGCTCGGGATTTGACACTGCTTCTGCTGCTTGGGTCCAACTGACTCTTTGTTTGTATTTTTCAAAAAATTATTTTAGTAAGGTATATTTTCTTCATTTTTTCACTTTACATGTGTTTCCTCAATGATATTTCCCCTTTATTACAATATAATGAATTTCCCCCTTGTTTTTGACAAAAATGCCAAAAGTGATATTTACAAGGTTATTCCAAAGTAGGATAGGAAATGACTATGTACCTTCAAAATCTGAGACAAAGTGTTTTCCCAATTGTCCTGTAGCACCTTTATGATGTGCAATTATATTTGTAGCTCTACAAACAATTCTATCATTAGCTCTACAACTGAGAAATTGTTGTCATGAACGAGTGTCTTTGCATGTGTGATGTGTTTCTGTATTTCATCCATGTGTGGTAGGAGTTGGCTTTGTATAGATCTAAGTGACTCTCTAGTTCTAGCTTCTTCTCTCAATAATTTAGCTTGTAGATCAGTAAGATACTTGATCTTCATGAAGTGAGTTGAACTAGTGCTTAGGTCAAGTGCTAACTACCTTGCACTTTATTTCATGTCTGCATCAATCTTCACTATCTTGTTCTTGATCTCCATAGTAAAGTTAGAGGTGTCACTTAAATTTACAAATAGTGCTACCACATTGGTCACGGTGGTTTCTAGAGTGCTGATGATATTGGAAAGCTTCACCTGGTCAATTGCAATCTTCTTTGTAATGTTTTCTAGAACCTTTTTCTCAAATTTATTTTCTTCTTTCTCTAGTAACTTCTCTTAACCATCCATATCTGTGTTGAACTTGTGGACAATGTCAACAAGTTGGTCCATTATTGAGTCACTCTCATTGAATTCAATCTAAAATGCATCTAAAAATATGGCTTTGACATCTTCAAGTACTTTATTCATTTTCCTTTCCTTTCGAATCTTCTGTTGTGTAGTTCTTTTCTTCCAAAGTTCTCCCAGAATATCCATTTTCTCTACAGATAAGCTGGATTGATCCCAATTTGGAATCACAATTTCTTCATCAAGATCTATCTCATCATTATTTACTACTTTTTCTTTTCCTTTTGTCTTAGGAATCAGTGAAGGAACAATTTCCTTACCTTTACCTTCCTCATCCTTCTCCTCAGTATTCAACCTAATTAGGCCATTGACCTTTATAGTACAAATTATTGAATCAATGTTAACCGATGAGTCAATACTGGCTGTAGAAATATCTACCATGTCTTTATGTGGCTCAGGTATGCTTGGCTCAGTGGTAAGTGTAGCCTTTTGCTTAGTTTCTACTTGTTTAGATGTGGATTCTGCAATCTTTTCCTTTCTCAGAGGTACTATATTATGGATAGGAGATTGGGGTAATGATGTCATTACCTCTACTACAATCTTCTCAGCATTGGACTCATCAATAGTCTGTACCTTAGGTAATGTATCATCATTTTTCCTATTCTGGAGGGTCTGTACTCAATTTTCTTCTTTAACATTGTCTTCTTTTATCTCAAATATTGATTTCCATAATAATGTGGCACACTGAACTACATCTTCTATGTTTTTTTTCAATATTTGGAATGCCCTGAATCTGGGGGTGTGATTATTTTGATATTTACTCAAGGCATATTTTACTTCTTTTCCCTTCATTATAGGCATGACTTGCTTCAATGTCTATTCCCTTATGTCCTTTTCAATGCATTATTCCAAACAACAGAGAATGCCTTTAATAGGTCTTCAATCATATGACTCTTTAGCTTGGAGGGGTCATATTTCCATTTTTCCATCTTCTCCACTACTGCTTCTTCAATCTTCTTCTTTTCTTCCTTAGTTCTAGAATCATAATTTAGTGACTTCATAGAACTCATACCTCTTCCTTCTTTTAGTTCTTCAATTTTCTAATCAAGTGAGGGTGGTGGTTTCAAGAAAACTACAGTGTCATCTTCTTCATCATCATCCTCATCTTTACCCAATACAAGTTTTCTCCTTGATCTCCTTATGGTGATAACAGGGGTAGTGTTTTTTTCCTTTTATTGCTTGGGTGTTGCCTTCCTCTTTTGAGGAGAAGGTTCAATATCAGTCTCTTCCTTTTCTTCCTCATATTCAACATCCTCTATTTTAACTATATCCTCTTTACTCTTAGAGATGGCAGGAGAGTTGGAGGTCTTTCCATACTTCTTCTTAAATGTATCAAGCCTCTTCTTTCCTATTTTCAAAATCTTGGGAATCTCAATCTCCAAAGATATCATGCACTTTTCTTCCTCATATGTTCCAAAGTAGGGTGCATTTGGATTGGTAGGTTCATTTACAAGAGCCTCTATTATGTCTCGTATGTCATCTATGTTGACTTCATATGATAGGAGCTTTACCCATACAACCATAGGCTTTACGGCTTGTATATAAACCTTATCACAATCAACTAAGAAACAGATTTCATCTTTGTAATCTTCAACTAGTTGTTAAGGAATTTTGTACCTACTCTGCATCTTCTGTTTGAAATTCTCAAAGTATCCATCCATAATTTTATCAAAGTTATCTCCTAACTTAGCTATGAATTCATTAATCTGATGGATTATTGGCCTATCCTTCTTCCATGCTATTGTACCCTTGGAGGGAAATAACTTATCAACATAAAAGAGTATGCAGATTAGAAGAGAACCAAACTTATATGAATTGGTCTTGGATACTTGGATGCTTTCCATATTCTTTCTCAACTTGATGAGTTGCAATTCTGCTAGGTCAAATACCAGATTCTTCTTCACCACTTTGTATGCTAGGTCAACAGCTTCACACAGAACACTGTTAGGTCTTCTTGAACTATATATCTTGTGAGCTATAACATGAATGCCAAAATTTAGTTCCATATCAATTACTCCATTAAGTCTCATGCCTCTTCCATCCCACTCAGAAAGAGTTAACTCAGCTAGGTCATCTCGGGTTAGGTTTTTGCTAGATTTCAGCTTATCTAGCATAGGAAACCTAGTGACACAGTGAATTTTCTTCATGATCTTCAAAGGATGTTCCAACCATAGGTGCATGTCATGGACACGGCTATGAACATATGCCATCCACTTTGTCTAAAAATTCCTTGGTATATGCATAATGTGTGTCAAACTCTTGGTTTCAATGTGCTTATGCTCAGGCTTCAAACTCCCATCTGTACATAATGCATCATATGCTTTATTCATCTCAATGGCTCCAAGCTCATGTATGTTGCAGTGATAGAAGCTTCAGATGTCATTAACTAGTAACACTTTCAAAGGAATTAGGGAATGAGCTCCCATCAGGTCTATCTCCTCTGCAATTGTTGGATCAAGCTTAACCACTGGAGGATCACAAATTGCATTTCTCATGAACATCTCAAAACCTTTCTTGACCTTGCTGTTGGAAGTGGATGACATATTGTTCAGATGAAATGATTAAACTTTGCTTTCAATCACAAATTTGCGTTGAATCGCTAAGGACTTTGAATTGATCTGTAAACTAAAAAATTTGTAAGAAATAATCTTTACAATCCTTCATTTATAAGATATTTTCAACTGTTAGAGTATTTCATTAAATTTCCCATACATAGTAGCTGGCATGACTTGGGTGTTTCTCCAAGATTCACTCAAAAGCTCGAGTGAGACTAACTTCCCAATTATCAATACTGTCTGACTCAACTCGGTTAAGCTAGAGTAGTTCGGCTGTCACTAACATTCTAGCTCTGATAGAACTATAATATCTCCTCATGCATCAATATGTGGATTTGGACTTGCTATCTTATCTGAAACTAATGTATGATGGCTTGTATTGCATAGTTCAATTCATCTCCTTACAATCCTATTTTGTAATGGTAGATCCACCCAACTCACTATTTTGGGTTTCATTAGATCCTTCATTGCTTTGATCTAAATTATCAGGAGACTTCCTTCCCCATTGTTGAGTCATCTGAGATCTAATTTTAGAGACTTTGTCTTTTCCATTCTTAAAAACAGTATCAACTTTTTCTCTGTTCGTACAATTCTTGCTTAGATGATCGAGTTTCTTGAACACATAACATCTCTTAGTAGGATCCCTTTTTGTGAAGTGAGTATTCATACAATTTGCACCAATGTGCCTATATTCACCATAATTACAACATTTGTACCATGTGTTGTAATCCCAACCAAAAATTTCCTTGGCTAATTGTTCAGCAGGATTCCCCTTCTCAGTTCTGCACTTAGAAGATCTATGACCTTGTTTGTTACACTTGTAGCATTTTACCTCAAACTTAGGTTTCTCTTTGCATTCACTTTCTCTATCTCCATGTTTGTTGAAACTATAGCATTTACCATTAAATTTTGACTTTCCATTGCTCCAACATTTATTTGATGTATGCCCTAACTTGCCATAATGATTGCATGTAGGCTTGTTGTTCTTTTGAGCTCCTTTTTGTGAGGCTTCACCTTGTTTAGTATAACCTAATCTAGTATGTCCATGATGTCTGAATTCTATTTCCTAATCCATGCTACCTTGTGAATTCATCATAATTTTGTTTGTTTTCTTTTCAGCATTGAGATCATTCGGTAGTCTTTCATTTTCTGTCCTTAGATTGACAACTTCTTGTGTTGCATTATTGAGTTGACTTACTAAATCAGCTTGTTGAAGTGACAAGTGTTGGATTTCTTTTTCTTTTTCCTCTAATCTTGCACTCAGCAGTCTTTTATCTTCTTGTGCTATATTTCTGTCATCTTCTGCTTTGTTCTTTAGTTCCATGACTTCACATATTCTGATTGAATGAATTTACTGTTCTCTTTTCAACTTTTGAACTTCTTCATGTAAAGTGAGATTCTTTGTAATTAAGTCTTCAATGTCTGCATCAGCTTCTTCACAACTTTTTTCCTTGCAAAAGTCTTTAATTGTTTCTTCTATATAGTTCTTGTCATTCATCTGCACTGCTAATTCTTTTCTTATTTTCAGGGAAAGAGAGAGTTTCTCCTTAAGTTTCATGATCTGATCCATGGCCACTTTAAGATCTGTGTTTTCATTCTTAATGGCTTTCTCCAATCTGTATGTTTCCATACCCTCTGATCTTTTCTCAAGTTGTTAAACTTCTGATAAGAGAACCACCACTCTGATACCAATTTTTGGAAATATATGATGTGCCCAGTGACTAAGAGGGGGGTGAATTAGGAACCAATAAAACTTAATCCTTTTAATCCATAATTAGATTAACTTCTTTGTTTTCATGCATAGATATTGAAAGTAAAGAATCATACACAACACATAACACAATATTTGGTTACCCAAAAACCTTCCAAAAGAAACTAAAACTGGGGTGGGGATGATACCCACAAGATTTAGTACTGCAGTATAAATTTATCCTGTTAGAGCTTACAATGACCACTTCTGATGGTCTGCCTTGTTAGGAGCATAGAAAGGACTATTAGGTCAACCTTGTTAAAGAATTTTGTACAATACAATAAGTAATGCAACTCTGTTAAGAGATTTAGAGAAAGGACTATTAGGTCCACCTTGTTAAGGATTTTTTTGATCCACCTATGAGAATGAACCAGTTGATGATATTCTCTGTGCAACTATGATTGTTGAATGAGATCCTTCTTAATATAATTGATCACCTCAATGTGATAGATGAGACTCTACTGTCTTGAATACTTCTATTCTTTAATCAAACTTTCATTTGCATGTCTTACACTTTTTCATATACATACATTTCATACATACATACATTTTGGATAAAACAAACTATCTTAAATATATATCTTATCCAAACAAATAACTCTACAAGTTGGCTTGCAATAAACAAAATGATATTTTAAAAATATATGCAAGGTCGGCTTCAAACTGTCACTCGGGTCCAGAAGTCTACTTGGGTGATAAAGTGTCACTTGGGCGATACTAAAAATCACTCGGGTCATACTGATCACTTGGGTGATGCTGGTCACTCAGGAAATGTTGATCACTCAGGCAACATTGATCACTCAGGACTAGCATAATGCTTGCTGGCTCGATCGACACTAGATGACTAAGTGCTTTGAAACTAATTGAAAATATTTCTTTCCATAAGGTCTACAATAATCTCTTATTCCATAACCATATGTCTTTGTTTATAGCCATCAAACAAGTAGTGTTTATATCATCAAGATAGAAAAGGTTACCTTCTGTCTGTTCACCAGTTCTGATCAACCTTCCTGATTCATTAAAGATCTTTTCCTTCTTATTCTCAAATGCTACTCGGTGACCTTTATTATTCAACTATGAAAGACTCAATAGATTATAATTAAGTCCTTTTACCCAGTAAGCATTTTCACATTTGATCAAGTTATTCAGCATTATAGTTTCTTTACCTTCAACTGGACAAGATGTGTCATTACCCATTCTTACTGATCCACCATTATAGTACTCAAAAGTTATAAAAAAAAAATTGTCATTGATCATGTGGTGAGTGTAGCCACTATCTATAATCTAGACATTATTCTTACTAACCTTAGATATGAGTGTTGTTTCTACATACCTTTCTTCTTTGTCTGAATCATCCTTCATGTCCACAAATACTATCTCAATGTCTTCATCAGATTTGGTGTCAGTATCTCCATCTCTATTCTCAGCTAGGTAACAAGATTTCTTCCCTTTGTACTTGTATTCTCGGGTATCTCTTCTGTCAGATTTTTGATTTCTTTGGTAATCTCTGTTGTCATTTATATCAAACTTCTTTTCATATGATCTATCATTACTTCTGTCATCTTTTCTTCTTTTAGGACATCTAGCAGAAAATTGTCCAATCTCTTTATAATTAAAACATACAAGTGGTAATTTACCTTTGTATCTATCTTTGCCTCTCTGCAATCTTCTATCCATTAGTGCTTCAATCTCATCAAGATCTTGGTCATCACTATCACTTTCACTATCATTTCTAATAGTGTTCTTATGACTTGACTTACTTATTTTCAAAGAAGATTTGAATGCAAACTCAATAGATGGTAAGACACTGTTATCAAAGTTATTCATCTCAAATGAAATCAGTCTACCAACCAAACTGTTAGTAATAACTGAGAGGGGGGGTTAATCAGTGGCCTCAAACATTTATCCTTTTAAACTTTAATCCACCAATCAATACACCTCAGATTATTAAGTCTCTACAAGATGTATGCCCTTAAATACTTGAAATAATTAACTGTCTGTCAGTTTGCCTTGTTTGTCCTTATTCTCCTTGATTATCGATACTCATTAAATATGCAGAGTATACCAATCAATCTAGAGATGCATATGTGAAATGTAAAATAATAAAGTAATAAACCATACACACATAACACATGGATTTTAACGTGGAAACCCTGTTAAGGGAAAAACCACTGGGACTGGTAACCCAAATTTTCACTCTTTTGAAGTGAGCCCTGTTAGGAGCCAACCCTGTTAAAGGTTACAAACACATAGTTAAGTGCAACCTTGTTAGAGGATTTTTATACATAGGTTGTCACTTAGTATCTGGCATCTACACTACCATCCTTGAATCAGCCTTTAGACTGTCAATAGGCTTTATGCTAATCTTACTACCATCC
>MU224262.1:2137343-2176965 GCA_018584345.1 Thuja plicata | reverse complement strand
GGATTTTTATACATAGGTTGTCACTTAGTATCTGGCATCTACACTACCATCCTTGAATCAATCTTTAGACTGTCAATAGGCTTTATGCTAATCTTACTACCATCCTTGAATCAGCCTCCTTCTTAGATTGTCAATAGGATTTAGGTAAGACCGATGCTACTATCATGAGTCAACCTTTTTTTTTGGTAATCTATTAGGATATACCTCAATTATAGAAGACTGTTAAGTCCTCTGTTAAGAGACTTTAATGCTTCAATGGTTAAACTAAAACACAATGACCTATTTCTAATGCAAATTTGAATTGCAGATATTCAAATCTATTTATGTACAATACCTCTCTGATCAATGTATCAATTCAATTCCTTTGTACTTCACACTTTGTACTCTTTGATGTTGTGCTTCACTATTCGTCGATGTGTGCACAATTCTTTAGCTCTCCCTTAGCATGATTGATCAGGACTGTATGAAGTTTATCCTTCACTAGTTTCTCTTCAGCATCTTCTTTCAATTCACTCCCCCATGTATCTAATTTCCTATGAAAATGAATTATGCTTGTCTCTTATATAGACATGATATTCCTTAATTCTTGATTCTTGATTCTTGATTCTTGGCATGAAAAACAATCTAGCCAAATTGATTTACGACTTTAACTCCTGATTTATCTTGTAGTTATCTTCTTTCCAACTGTATAAATCTTCTTTAAATCAACTACTTAACTATGGTCGAATAAAAAAAATAAAACAACCATTTAAGGCTATCCTTAAGCTCTACCAGCTAGATATTTTTTCATTTTCTTATCTCTCTGTTCTGTCGGTCAATTCTGTAGTTTATCGTTGGTGAAAACTACCAATTCCTTCGGTGTAACTTCAGTTAGCTTCGGGATCTCCGTCCATCGGGAATCATTGGATCTTTCTCATTAGGAAACTCTATGATTCTACTTCATTGGGAAACACTATCTTCTACTCATCGGGCATCACTATGACTTTATCTCTGTCTTTATCGATGGTGTGCACTCCGTTGGTGTGGTCTGTCACTTAGTGAATACTTGAATTTTATGCATTGCTGAAAGCATAACCTCTGTTCCATTGATTCTTTGAAGTCTTTGGAATTATGTATATGACCATACAGATGATATCAAGTTGACATCAATGACAATACAAACCACTAACTGGTTTAATGTTTTGCATCATCTTCAACTTAACATTATCAAACATTCAATCAGTTACATGTCATCACAAACTATCTAGAGTAACATTATTGTTTGCAACTGCTCTCATTTCTTGTATAGAAAATACTCTAATAACATATATAGGTAGTAAGGTTCTTGGGATCTTACTTACCACTATCTCTTCTTCAAGTATGCCTCCAAATCCTCTGATAGCATTGACTACCTATTTTATTCTGTAGTTGTACTAAGTGATATTTTCTCTTTCTCTCATTCTTAGGTCATAAAATTTACCTCTTAGGCTTTCTGCCTTAGATCTTAGTACATTAGCATTTCCTCCATGTACCAACTTCAATTTATCCCACATTTTCTTTGCAGAGGTTCAATTTATGACATCTTCAAACTCAGCATCGGAGAGTGAGGAAGAAATTTCTATCATCATGCAATTATTCTCATGCAAAACAAATTCAATATCTAAGTATTGAACAACATCATTTTCAATACCTGATAGGTGGAGTCTTATTCTGATTTTCCATGATGCAAAGTTGTCCTTTTTCAACTTGGGCACATCTTGTTTGCTCATCTTGTGATCTTTTGCTTAGGTCTTGGAACCTTCCTTCTAAGCACACAAGCTCTGATACCAATTGTTAGAATAACAAAAAGGGGGAGGTGAATCAGTGGCCTAAAAAATATTCTAATAAATCAACCCAAAAATTTAGTACCACAATATTAAGCCTCTAGTTATCCTCAGTCCTACAAGATGAATGCCTTCAAATAATCTCAACAAATAACTACTGCTTAGAGTTCACTGTTAAACCTTATTCTTACTGTTTATTGATTAGTAGTCTTTCATTTACTGAAATGCAGTAAATAACTTAGTGTATACCGATCCATCCAGATTAGTTATGTGTAATGCAAAACACTAAAGTAATGACTCATAAATACATTGACACATGTATTTTTAACGTGGAAACGCTCTTAAGGGAAAAAACAATTGGCATGGGTAACCCAAAAAATTTCACTCTTTTGAAGTGAGATCGGTGAAGAGACAACCCTATTAAAGGTTACAAACACACTGTTAGGTGTGACCTTGTTAGAGGATTTAAATAGAATAGTTTGTCACTTGATATCAGGCATCGCTATGCTACCTTTTATGACCAAACCCAGTGTAGTTTGTCAAATGGCATCTGGCATCTCATTCTATCTTCATGACCAAACTTTTTGATACTCCTTGGGATGTATCTCAATATAGAAAGGATTTTTAAGTCCTGCTCGGTTAAGAGACTTTTTGATCCAATTGTTAAATTGAAACAGTAAATGATCTATTCACATATATAACTATACTTTGCATATTTTCAGATCTATTATAAGCTCATAATACCTTTATGATCAGTGTATCTTTTCAATACCTTTTCTCTACTTTTTTTTGCTTGGTGATGTTGTGTTTCTCTATTGCTCAGTGTCCGCAGAAATCTTTAGCTCTTTCCTCTGCTTGATTGATCAGGACTGTATGAAGTTGTTCTTCATCAGTTTCTCTTCAGCATCTTCTTTCTCTATTCACCCCTAATGCATAAATAATTAGTTTGTCTCTTTATAGACATGATTTCACCATTTCTCAGTTCTTGACTTTCTTGTTCTTGGCATGATCCGCAATTCTAGCCGATATTTATTTAAAGCTTTACTTCAGTTTTATCCCATAGATTTCTCCTTGACAACTGGAATAAAATAGCTTTAAATATTTCTCTTATCTCTGGCTTTAACTTGTCTATGAAAACAATATTTACAACTAGTCAACTCCTTCTTTAGCTCTTGACAGCTAAGTCTTTTGTCATTTCTGAACTTCAGTTCCTTTCGATGTTTTAACTCATTATTAGCTTCGATCAACACTTTAGTTCTCCTCAGGAATCTCCATTGAGGTTGTCTATTTGTTGGGGTTTTCTGTTCGTCAGGCATCACTATGAAGTTCTACTCATCGGTAATTCTTGTGATTTTGTTCATCAGTAATGCTTATCGGGTTTCTTGCTCAGGCATCACTATGACTTTCTTCTTGGTTTTCTCTGTTCGTCGGGGTGTACTTCCCATCGGTGTTTGTAGTCACTTTGTGAATGTTGATCTTTTATGTATTACTAAAAGCATAACCTTTATCTTTCTGTTTCTCTAAAGTATTTGACACTTTGTATATAACCAATCAGATTATATTAAGTTGACATCAATGACAATACAACACATTAACTAATTTAATATCTTGCATTAACTTTCGGTAGCTTGGTGATCATCAAACTAACATATTAAAACATTCAATCATTTATAGTTCATCATTTGATCATCCTCTTGTCTGATCACTCACCACTCTCATTAAAGATAACTTCTTGATCAAACACAAACAAGTTTACCTTCTTGATGTCCCCTTTGATATACCTATACACAGAGGTATATAACTTTTTATCCTAGCGAAAACTCCTCAATCTCTCTGGTGGGTTTGGGAAAAATTAGGTCTATCAAAACATATCCAAATCTCATCAAAATCCAACAGTTTGTTTGAAAGATATGGCCCTAGCACTGAGGGTCTTGTTTTATGATACATATATTATTTAGTTTTTGGTGCTTTTTCAATGCACAAACTCACTATTTTGGGTGAGTATCAAATCCTAAACTCAACACCTACACACAAATAGCTTCTATAATTAAAAAAGACTCAACAAAGTCTTCTTTCTCAAATCACAGAAGTACATGGAGCCTTTAGAGCTTTGTACACATGATGGAAGTAAAAGATGCATGTAAGAAAGCTCACTATCATAGTGCAGTCAGCATTAACATCACATGCAAACATAAAGACTCATTCATAACAATTGAAGACAATGCAAAATAATGTTTCTCACACATGAAAGGAATTCCATGCTCAAAATATTCATAAAAATACTGACATGTATTCAAATTTTACTCAATATTTACAAGGACTGTGTGTAGTCTGTACAACAGTGAATGCTCCCTCTGCATTCTATTCGCTCTCCCCATAATGAATCTTCCAAAAACCTAAAATAAACCTCCTAAACTTTCTCCAACTGATCAACAATTGAAAGATCTCCTAAATCAATGAATTAATCAAGTTATGGGGTTTCCCACCATTTTCATTTGACCATTCGGATTTATATTTTTTAATTTTCAAAACTTAACAAAAAGACTCCTAACAAATTTTGTCTTTTGGGTTTGTCCTTTTAGGAATTCAATACCATTTCTTACCTCCTAGACACATTAAAGACCTAATCTCAATCCTTCAAACCTTTACATTAGTCCATATTGGTTAAAATTTCCAATTTTAGGACTTTGCTCACCACATGAACTAAAAACTACATTAACCAAAAACTTTCCAAAATGGCTTAATAATCCTCTTTACAACATTTCTAGAAACTTGTGGATCATGTTTTTATATTGAAGATATCTTGGAGATCCTTCTTGTCATATCCTTCATGGAAAATTAGGTGATCAGTCCCTGTCTTCCTAAAGTGCCCTCACCAACTACATGAACAATCTCAAATTAACCAATAAGAGAGAAGGAATGAGCACACATGGATCACCAAGAGGCTTTGCAATCTTCATCATTTTATTCTAAAATGGAATCTTGTCCACTCAAAGGGGCCACATCATCAAATTCAACTCAACCTACATGTTGATCATGGTTAATCTAATTCACCCCCTATACCTTGGTAAATCCTATAAATAGGATGCATAATTAGATTAAAATGATCCACCATCATCCATCTTCATTTTAAAGTAATTGCATAATGCTAGTTTGTGCATTTAGATAATTGTTACTATATTCATTGTAGCTTAAGTTCATTTAGAGTAAGATTATAATGGATAATTTGCATTGTAATGTAGTGATCTTGATCATTTAGAATATAATTTGCATCATTTATCATAGCATATTTCATCATATTAAATTCTCATTTTCTAGGTTGTCACTTGAGGATCAAAATTGTAGTTGAGAGCATAATTCAAGTCCCTAGAACTAGAGAGCCATGGAACACTCATGATTGTTTCAAATCAATTTCTTAACTAGTTGTTTATCTTAATTTTGAATTAATTGATCATATTAATATTCTATGAAGGTTTGTAGTATTCAAATTACACACACACAAATGGCTCCCACCGTGGGGCTCACATCTAACTAACTTTAATATGTGTTTGAGCTTCTTTTTGGTAGATTTTGTACTTGCAGGTTCAGAGAAAATGTAGGTCACCTTTGATATAAATAATGTCACTTATGCACTGAATTTAATCGCCTTTACACAAAGTATTATCACCTCTGGGACAAAGAAAGTCGCCTTTACAGAAAGCCTCATCTTTGTCAATTAAAAGGGAGTCGCCTTTGCATATAATTTTGTTACTTCTACCTTTAATTTTGTTGCCTTTAAAAATATTTTTGTCACTTATACCTTTAATTATGTCATGTTTCCAAATATTTTTTTCACCTTTACTAAGAATTATGTCGCTTTTGCCTAAAATTATGTCGCTTCTAAGTTCAATTCTGATGTTTTTTATATGAATTTGTCGCTTTTAAGCTCTTTAATATCACTTTTAAATATGAAGAAAATAATTTAAAATAAAAAGATAATTTTAGTTTTGTGACGGATTACAAATGGCTAAGGCGAAGAAATCCAGGGAGATTACTTGCAGGCTTCCTAATCAATTTTCCCAAAAGGTGATTAAGAAGACAAATGCATATTCAAATAAAATATAAAGGGAAAATGAGATGGTAACATTTGGTGAAGAGGCTAAACATTTTTATAGATATGCTAGCAGTCTAATTTTGTATCAAACTGAATTTGGAGTAGAAATCAACTTAAATGCTTTTCCTTTATGAATTCCATTGAATTTGATCATATTGTTGATTTCTTAACCTTTGATTGAGTATGTCAGAATAACATTTGTGGAACTTTCTAAGGATGCTAAGGAGTTGGAACTATTTCCAAGGTAAAGTAAAATGCTAAAAATCTAAAAAAATGCACAATAATTGGGAAAGGTGCATGCTCCTAAACTCTTAATCTTTGATGTTACCATTATTTGGAATTGATATTGCAGATATTCACTTTGAAACAAAGATAATAATTAAGAGACCTTATTGTTTGTGGATTGAGATAGTAGGCCTATGCTATCACCTATCTTGGTGATTAGAATGCCAAACCTGTCAAAGTCTCGTTAGTTAGATAAGGTTTAAAAAAAGTACTCATTCTCTTTGTGTTTTGGAGGCTAAAGATAGCAGGGATATTCTCTCACCTTTTAGGTGATCAAAACACTAGACCTGTCTTAACCTTATATAATTTAAAAATAGTGCATTTTTAGCCATAGTGGTCCTGCCTCTTGAGATTCGCCTTATGAGGCCAGTGAGTGGGAATGACCCAAGTGGGATACAACTTTTTAAGCCATGGTGATCCAACCCAATCTAAAATAAAATGGATTCATCCTTAATGGGGTGAATTACAAAAAAAATTTAACAATATCCCTCCTTTAGTAGTGCTTCGAGATTGCACAAATCTTTGTTTTATGATGGTGGGAGGCTCCCATACAGGGAGGTAAAACTCAAATATTTTTTGAAAAAAAAATACCAAATACAACCTCGTTAAGTAGCAAGCCTGCCTTATTATCCATTAAAAAAATGTTCTTAGGTAGCTTGTTTGAATTGTTCTCTTTATACAAGACTCATGGAAATAGTGTGAAAACATACACTTGATGTTATAAAAAAAATTGGACAAAGACAAGTGCTTGAGCATGTTTGTTATGTTTTAATGATCCTATCATTCAGAAGAATTTAATCATTTGAAAATAAGAACACAAACTAAAAATACATTTTGGATACCTTTTTGAGTTAGTTTTCTTCTCAATCAAAGTAGATTTTTAAAAATCCATCATTTTTATACCTTCAAAAAAGTTGGTAATTCACATTGTTCCATTTAAACCACATCAATTTGCAAGTGTTGTTAAATCATCCCAATCTTTTATTTTAAAAGTTCATCATCAAGGATTAAATTTCCTTTTCTTAGAACCAATGGAATCAAGATCCATCTTAATTCTTCATCATAGAGATAGATCTTTCTCTATTAGACTTCATCCTAAGCTACACGCCATTTTGGTTAAAACATCATTAGAACTTAACCATATCACTTGATTTTAGTAAATTCAACCAAGATTTTTAAAAATAATACCATTGAGGAGACCTTAACTCAAGAAATAACCCAAAATTTAATTTCATGCTTACAATGACAAGGTCTTACCATTTAAAAACATCTAACGATAATGTCACATTAGAAGGAATACTACTTCAAGAGATAATCTACCTCAAATACACGAGAATCAAAGTCAACAAGTTCATCAACTCCAGTGCATAAACCAAATGCAAGGAAATAAATCAAACATGGATCAACCCAAGAATTAATGGGATAAGGCCAGCAACAACAATGACCATAATGATATTGAAGATGATGAAATAAGAGAATAAAAAGTAAAGGAAGCTCAACAAATTCCTCAATTTAAAAAACTTATGGAGAGAGTAATGAAAATGGACAAAGAAAGGTATTTCATGACCTTAGCACAACTAGGAGTTAATTTGCCTCATGATTACAATGTTTCAAAACTAAAACAAGATGAATATGAGGTAAATCCTATAGGGGCTTTAAATAAACACATCCAATCCCTTCAACAGTAACTCAATGATTCTCAAAGAGGAACCTCCACAAAGAGGTATGCGTTAGAAGGAGTTTGTTGTTTTCCATTTGAAAATAGTCTACCTGTGGTGCCTTTTCCACCCAATGTATAATTCCCTAAGTCTGATAAATACATGGGTACAAAAAATCCCCAAAATCAAATTAGATATTTTTTCACTCTAAGTATGGAGTTCCTTCAAGATTAAACATACCTAATGAGATTATTCTCCAAGAGTCTAGGTGGACAAGCGATGGAGTGGCTCTCCAAGTTTCCACTAGGTATAAAGACCTTTGAAGAGCTAGTAACCAAGCTTTTATCATAATAATCGTATAATATAGAACATGAGGTTACTATGCTAGACTTATGCAACTCCAAAGAAAGAAATGGAGATTCATTTCTAAAATTCCTACAAAGATGGAGGAGAATTTAAGCCAAATATTCTAGAAGTGTACCTGAAAAGGAGAAAATGAATATTTTTATCAATAACTTGAATAGAGAGATGAACTTCAATCTCCAAATGCAATGTCCTCCATAATTTGATAAAATGATTGTAAATAGTGTTAAAATATAAAATTCTCTAATAAATAAGGGCGAGCTAAAGTTGTACAAAGACAACAAAGGATTTTAAACCAACAACACATCAACCAATAATAATAACAATAATGAAAAACCTAAATTTTGGTTGAAGAATAACAAAAAAACCTAGTAAATGATGGAGTGGTGGAAGATAATAAAATCAAACCAAAATAATGACAGACCAAGAACTTCATAATTCACCTCACCTAGAAGGAAGTTTAGACCGTTGGGAGAACCCCTTGAGATATATTTGAGAAAACTTATTGCAAAAAATATCATCACCTTACTCAAGTCAAGAGGTTTTGAACCCCAAGTAAAAACTTCATGGTGGAATGATTCCCACCATTGTGAGTATCATTGAAAAAAAGGTCATAAGATAAATGACTGCATGAGGTTGAAACTGGTTGTGCAAGATCTAATCGATAACAACATCTTTGAGATAGATGGACCCCAAAATAATGAAGATCACACATAATTTAAGACTCCTTTCTCAAATCATGAAAAGGGAGAATCCTCAAATAAATCCAAAAACAACAAGAAGGGGGAGGATAAGGTTAAATTTTCTCATACCTATGACAACACCATTAACTCATTGTCGAGTTTTGATAACTCCATTAACGTCATAGCTATAAAAGACAAGCAAGATAAAGAACTTGTTATTAATAACTGAGAGGGGGGTGAATCAATGACCTCAACAATATTCCAATAATTAA
Source organism: Thuja plicata (assembly GCA_018584345.1). Lineage (NCBI taxonomy): Eukaryota > Viridiplantae > Streptophyta > Pinopsida > Cupressales > Cupressaceae > Thuja > Thuja plicata. The sequence continues at coordinate 2,167,809 of MU224262.1, read as the reverse complement.
CCCTTAAAAATTTGTACCACAATATTATACCTCTAGTTATCTTCAGTCTTATAAGATGAATGCCTCCAAATACTTATATCAATTTACTACTGCTTGGAATCCTTTCTAAAACCTTCTACTGTAGATTTACCGAATAGTAGTCTGTTAATTTACTGAAAGACAGTAAATTATCTAGAGTATACCCACCAATCAAATTAAGTTAAGTGTAATTCAAAATACTAAATTAATGACTCATAAACACATTGACACATGTATTTTTAACATGGAAACCCTGTTAAGGGAAAAACCACTTGGGACTGGTAACCCAAAATTTTAACTCTTATGAAGTGAGCTCGATGAAGAGCCAACCATGTTAAAGATTACAAACACACTATTAGGTGTGACCTTGTTAGAGGATTTAAAATTTTAGTCTGTCACTTGATATCGGGCATCTCTATGCTACCATCCTTGATCAAACACTCACTTGGCCTGTCAATAGGTATCTGGCATCTCATGCTATCTTCATGATCAAACTTTTTGATACTCCATTGGATGTATCTCAATATAGAAAGGATCTTTAAATCCTGCTCGGTTAAGAGACTTTCTGAATCAATGGTTAAACTAAAACAGTATGATCTGTTCACATATACAACTTATATTTGCAGATTTTCAGATCTATTGTAATCTCAAAAAACTATTATGATCAATATAACTTTGTTTATACCTTTGCTCCACTTTGATTCTGCTCGGTGATGTTGTGCTCTATTGCTCGGTGTCTGCAAAATTCTTTAGCTTTTTCCTCAGCTTGTTGATCAATACTGTATGAATTTTCTCTTCATCAATTTCTCTTCACCATCCTCTTTTCCTTTTCTCCCCACACCAATTCATAATGAATTGAGTTGTCTCTTAAATATACATGATATCACAGTTGTTAGGTTCTTTATTTTCTTGATCTTGACATGATCCATAATTCTCGCCAATTAGATTTAAAGAAAAACTCCTATTTTATATCGCTGAGATCTTTTTGCCAACTGGACAAAACAACTTTAAATCAATTGCTTATCTCTGGCTTATCTTGTCAATAAAAACAATGATAACTACCAGTTAACTTTATATTTAGCTCTACCAGCTAGATATTTTGTCATTTCTGAACTTCAGTTAATTTCGGTTTAACTCTTTGATAGTGTTGGTCAACACTCCAATTCTCTTGGGCTACTCTGTTGGTTTGCACTATGTTTCTAGCCATCGGGTTTGCTTGTGATTCTTCTCATCAATGTTCCTGCTTGGGAATCATTGTGACTTGACTATTGGTGATCTCTATCTATCAGGTTCCACTGACCATCATTTTTTGTAGTCACAATGTGAATACTTGTCTTTTATGCATTACTAAAATCATAATCTTTTTCTCTTTGATTCTCTAAAGTCTTTGACACTTTGATTATAACCAATTAGATTGTATCAAGTTGACATCAATGAAAATACAATCTATTAACTGATTTAATGTCTTGCATTATCTTTCTGCATTTTGGTGATCAACTTAACATCTTCAAACATTCAATCAGTTACATCTTATCAATCTCTCCCTTTGGCATTGATGGCAACATACTACATTATCATACTATACTATCACTAATACAAAATGAAATATATAGTTTCATCAAGCTTTCCTAATGTAATGATCTATTACAAATTTCTGGCTCTCGGTAAGCTCAAAAATAGCTTAGATTTGTTTCCTACAGAGTGGTTGTCTTCAATCTTTAATCCCTTCACTAGATAGATGTATCATCTGATATCTCCATTTTGATATGTGTTCTTCCTTGACTGTTCCTCTTCTTGATAATCTATTTTTCCTTTGACAACATTATTTCTCTTTGTCTGAACTCTCTCCCTTTGTTACTTCTCTCCCTTAGATGGTTGTTTCATGTGTGATCAATTTCTCTCCCTTAGAATATTTATTATCTCTTCCTTTCTGATTCTGAGGAACTTCTCTTCATGGATAATGATATAATCTTTCCTTTTATCATATCTCTCCTTTATGTGATATGGAGATCATCTCTCCCTTTGTATGATGAATCAAATCTCTCCCTGATGATAATTCTCCCTTTTGTATGATTATGAGATATTTCTCTCCCTTTGCCAACAATGCCAAAAAAAATACTTCTTCTTGATTTATCATCTATATCATCTTTGCATAATATATTCCTTGAATTTCCCTATCCATCAGTAATACAATGTTCTAATTTTTGGTGCAGATATGTACCTTGCAATGTATAGATATATCTTTTGCTGCTCATTTCAGTGTTTGCATCAACATGACTAATCTTCAGATTTGATATAGGTTGATGCAACCTCCTAGTTAGATTACTGACCGATAGACAAAGGTTGAACCCCTAGTCTCTGTCTCATGTACTCAAATGTATCCTTTGGTAATGTCTTGGTGAATATATCAACTAACTATTCCTTTATTCCTTTGATTGAACATATTCTAGTGTCACTTCCTTTTCTTGCACTTGTTCTCTCAGATAGTGATACTTGATAGAAATATGCTTAGTCTTAGCATACATGACTGGATTCTTAGAAATGTTTATTGCACTGGTATTATCACAGTAGATAATTACTGGTTCAAGGATTTTCATATGCATACCTTCCAGCAATTGTTTGATCCATGCAATATTAGAGCAATTTGCAGCAACTGCCACATACTCTACTTCTATAGAAGACTGAGAGATGCATCCTTGCTTCTTGCTGATCCATGTGATAATTCTATCACCAATGAAGAATGCTCCTCTATTTGTGCTCTTTCATTCATCAATGTTTCCAGCCCAATCACCATCTGTATAGACTTGTAGCTCAAATTTTCCTTCTCTCTTGTACCATAAGCCATAGTCCTCAGTGTTCTTCAGATATCTCAGAATTCTTTTGACAGCAGTCATATTTGATTCTTTGGGATTAGCAAAGAATCTTGCAACTATCCCCACTGCATGTGCTATATTTGGTCTGGTGTGAACAAAATACATCAGTTTGCCAATCATTGATCTATATAAGGTATGATTTACCTAATTTTTCTTGTCTTCTTTTCTCATCTTGCATCCAGTGGCCATAGGTGTTCCAACTGGTTTGGAATCTTCCATCTTGAATATCTTCAGCACTTCCTTGATGTATTTGGACTGAGTGATCTAAATGCCTGCATCTTGTTGAAGAATATGTAGACCAAGAAATAATTTGATCTCTCCAAACATAGACATTTCAAATTCCTTTCTCATTTCATTTGCAAATGATTTTCATAGCAATACATTCCCTCCAAAAATGATATCATCAACAAAAATTTCAGCAATCAGAATATTACCATCGGTATCTTCTTTTAAGTATAGATTGCTATTTTCACTTGTTCTAACAAATTTTATTCTAATGAGATATGAGTGAAGTCTTTCACACCAAGCTCTAGGTGCTTGTTTCAATCAAAAAAAGGCTTTGTTTAGTCTACATACCATGTTTCTCTTGTCTGGATCAACAAACCCTTCAGTTTGTTCAATGTATACCTCTTCTTCAAGTATTCCATTTAGGAATGCAAATTTGACGTCCATTTGGTATACCTTGAATCCTTTAAATGTACCATAAGAAAGTAAAATTCTAACTCCTTCTAGTCTAGCAACGGGTGCAAAGGTTTCTCCATAATCAATACCTTCTTCTTGTGCATATCCCTTGTATACTAATCTTGCTTTGTTTCTAGTGACTTCTCCATTCTCATTCAGCTTTTTTCTAAATATCCATTTGGTACTGATGACATTCTTGTCATTTGGTCTCAATACTAGTGTCCATGTATTATTCTTCTCAATCTGTTCTATCTCTTGCTTCATAGAACTGACCCATTCTTCATTCTCAAGTGCATTTTAACAAGATTTAGGCTCAAAATCACAAAGTAAACATCTTTTGTTAAGTGACTTACTTCTTGTCTCCTATGATTTGATTATGTGGATGATGTCTTTTGACATACTTGGCAATTTTTGGTTCAGCTCTGTGTTCATCATTCGGATTATCTTCTTCACCTTCATTTTCATCTCCATTATTTGAAACATCATCTTGAGTATTATCCTAATCGTCATTAATTGAAGCCTGAGGCTCAAGTGCAATTTTCTGATGCTCAGGAGTGACACACTGTTGCTCAGTTAGAGTGTCAGGTTCTATATAAACAAACCTTTTGTAGTCCTTTGGTTCCTTTTTTCTTTTCGTGTCATTCTTTTTTGTAAATTCATCTATTTTCACATTTGCACTTTCAATGATTTTGTTAGATGACTTGTTAAGACATTTATAAGCCTTGCTTTTGGTTGAGTACCCTAGAAAGTTACCTTCTTCACTTTTGCGATCAAGTTTTCCATTTCTATCATCCTTCAATATATAACATTGACTACCAAAGATTCTAAAGTAACTTACATTGGGTGTATGACCATACCAAAGCTCATATGGTGTCTTCTTTGTGTCCTTCTTCAATTGTACTCTATTTAGTATGTAGATAGAAGTACTGACAACTTCCCTTCAAAATGTTTGAGTGATCATTTTCTCAATCATCAATGTTCTTGCACAATCAACAATTGATTTGCTTCTCCTTTCAGCAATTCCATTTTGTTGTGGTGTCCTCGGTGCAGAAACTTGTCTTTTAATTCCATTCTCATTGCAATAGTCAGTGAATTATTCTGAAGTAAAGTCCCCTCCTCTATCTAACCTTAAGCATTTCAATTTCTTTTCACTTTGTTTTTCTACCATTGCTTTGTACCATTTAAACATCTTAAATGCTTCTGATTTATCTTTTAAAAACATGATTGTCATCATTCTAGAAAAATCATCAACAAAGAGAATAAAATACCTATCTCCATAGTATCTCTTTGTCCTCATGGGTCCACATAGATCTATATGGACTAATTATATAATTGCAGTAGATGTATGGGTTTTTCTCTTGAAACTATACTTTGTCATCTTACCTTTTTGACAATTCTTACACATGATATGCTCGGGCTTAGTCATTGTCGGTAAGCCTCTAACATTCCTTTCATTTCTTATCTTTATCATGTTGTCAAAGTTCACATGACATAATATTTTGTGCCACAACCATATGTATTCATTTCTAGCCATTAAACAAGTGGTGTTAGTGTCATCAAGATAGAAAAGGTTACCTTTTGTCTGTTCATCGATACCAATCAATCTTCCTGATTCATTAAAAAACCTTTGCCTTCTTATTTTCTAATGCTACTATATGACCTGCATTGTTCAACTGAGTAACACTTAACAAATTGTAATTCAGTCCTTTAACCCACTAAACATTTTCACATTTAATCAGGTTATTCAACATTATGGTCCATTTACCCTCAACTGGACAAGGTGTATCATTACCCATTCTTACTAAACCACCATTATAGTATTCAAAAGTCTCAAACTATTATCTATCACTGGTCATATGCTGAGTGCAACCACTATCTATGACCTAGACATCATTTTTACTAACTTTAGATATGAGTGCAGTTTCTAAATACCTTTCTTCATCTTCATCTGAATCATCCTTCATGGCTACAAATACCATCTCGATGTCTTCTTTTGATTAGGTGTCAGTGTCATCAGCTCTGTTCTCAGCTAGGTAACAAGATTTCTTCCCTTTGTCCTTGTAGTCTTGGGTATCTCTCTTGTCAGATTGTGGGTTGCTTCAGTAATATATATGTTCACCTTTATCAAACTTATTCTCATATGGTCTATCATTTCCTTTGTCATCTTTTCTTCGGTTTGGACATCTTGCGGAAAAGTGTTTAACCTCTTTACAATTGAAACATACAAGTGGTAATTTACCTTTGTATCTACCTTTGCCTCTCTACAATCTCTTGCCATAAGTGCTTCAATTTCATCAAGTCCTTGATCCTCATTGTCACTTTCACTATCATTTCAAATAGCATGTCTATGACTTGAGTTAGTTATCTTTAGAGAATATTTGAATGCAGATTCCATGGATGGTAAGACACTATTGTCAAATTTATTCATCTCAAATGAAATTTTTCTACCAATCAGACTATCTAGAGTAACTATATTGTTTGCAACTACTCTCATTTCTTGAATAGCAGAAACTCTAATAGCATAAATAGGCAATAAGGTTCTTAAGATTTTTCTTAACACTGTCTCCTCTTCAAGTACACCTCCAACTCCTCAGATAGAATTTACTACCTCTTTGATTCTACAACTAAGTGAGTAATGTTTTCTCCTTATTTCATCCTTAGGTCATCAAACCTCCCTCTTAGGCTTTCTGCCTTTTCTCTAAGTACATTGGCATCTCCTCCATGTACAAGCTTCAACTTCTCCCACAGTTTCTTTGCAGAGGTGTGGGTTTTTACATCTTCAAACTCAGCATCGGAGAGTGATGATGCAAGTTCTATCAACATGCAGTTATGCTCATGCTTGACTCTTAATTTCTCAAGAGTATGAGGTCCTGGAGGAAACACATATTCAGTATCTAAGCATTGAACAATATCATTTTCAATACCTGATAGGTGGATTCTTATTCTTCTTTTCCATGATGCAAAGTTGTCTTTATTCAACTTGGGCACATCTCATCTATTTATCTTGTGATCTTTTGCTTGAGCTGTTAAACTCTTTTTCTATGCATACAAGCTATGATACCGATTGTTGGTAATAACTGAGAGGGGGGTGAATCAGTGGCCTCAAAAATATTCCAATAATCAACCCTTAAGACTTAGTACCATAACATTATACCTCTAGTTTTCTTCAATCCTATAAGATGAATGCCTCCAAATACTTATATCAATTTACTACTACTCGGAATGCTTTGTAAAACCTTCTACTGTAGATTTACCGAATAGCAGTCTGTTAATTTAATGAAAGATAGTAAATTATCTAGAGTATACTGATCAATCCAATTAAGTTAAGTGTAAATCAAAACACTAAAGTAATGACTCAAAACACATTGATGCATGGATTTTTAACATGGAAACCCTATTAAGGGAAAAACCACTTGGGACCGGTAACCCAAATTTTTCACTCTTCTAAAGTGAGCTCAGTGAAGAGCCAACCCTGTTTAAGGTTACAAACACACTGTTAGGTGTGACCTTGTTAGAGGATTTAAAAGTTTAGTCTGTCACTTGATATTGGGCATCTCTATGCTACCATCCTTGATCAAACACTCACTTGTCCTATCAATATGTATCTGGAATCTCATGCTATCTTCATGATCAAATTTTTTGATACTCCATTGGATGTATGTCAATATAGAAAGGATCTTTAAATCACGCTCAATTAAGATACTTTCTAAATCAATGGTTAAACTAAAACAGTATGATTTATTCACATATACAACTTATACTTGCCATTTTTTAGATCTATTGTAATCTCACAAAACTATTTTGATCAATATAACTATGTTTATACCTTTTCTCCACTTTGATTCTTCTCGGTGATGTTGTGCTTTGTTTCTCGGTGTCTGCATAATTCTTTAGCTCTTTCCTCAGCTTGTTGATCAATACTGTATGAAGTTTCTCTTCATCAGTTTCTCTTCAGCGTCCTCTTTTCCTTTTCTCCCCACACCAATTCGTAATGAATTGAGTTGTCTCTTAAATAGACATGATATCACCATTGTTAGGTTCTTGATTTTTTTGATCTTGACATTATCCACAATTCTCGCCAATCAGATTTAAATAAAAACTCTTGTTTTATCTCGCTAAGATCTTTTTGCCAACTAGACAAAATAGCTTTAAATCAATTACTTATCTCTGGCTTATCTTGTCGATGAAAACAATGATAACTACAAGTTAACTCTATATTTAGCTCTTGTAGCTAGATATGTTTTCATTTTTGAACTTCAGTTAATTTCAGTTTAACTCTTTGATAGCGTCGGTCAACACTCCAGTTCTCTCAGGCTTCTCCATCGGTTTGCACTATGTTTTTGGCTGTCGAGTTTACTTTTGATTCTGCTCGTCGGTAATTCCCATCGGTGTTCTTTCTCAGGCATCACTGTGACTTGACTATTGGTGATCTCTATCTATTGGGTTCTACTGACCATCGGTGTTTGTATTCACATTGTGAATACTTGTCTTTTATGCATTACTAAAAGCATAATCTTTTTCTCTTTGATTCTCTGAAGTCTTTGACACTTTGATTATAACCGATTAGATTATATCAAGTTGAAATCAATGACAATACAATCCATTAACTGATTTAATGTCTTGCATTATCTTTTTGTATTTTGGTGATCAACTTAACATCTTCAAACATTCAATCAGTTACATGTCATTAGAACCCTCTAATGTAATTACTAGCGGGAAAACAACCAAAGTAACCTTAAAAGGAGAATATAACAAGACAATCATGAATGATCTCCCATCTTCATCAAAATAATATAATTTGGTCGATCAACTTCTAAAAACTCCAGCACAAATCTCGATATTAGAATTGTTGAAATCTCACCATCACACAAGGAAATCTTGGGAAAATCCTTGGTTGATATGATAGTTTCTAATAAATTGGGTGTAGACAAATTTCAAACCATGGTACCTCATCGCATTTCACCACATTTTTTATCCTTCTCTGAGGAAGATGACATGTCCTTAAATCACTCTCAAAATATACCCTTACATATTAAATTTCTTATCAACAAGAGTTGATTTAAAAGAGTCTTGATAGATGGAGGGGTTGGATTGAACGTATGTACTCTAAACTTGGTCAAAGCCTTGGGCTATTCTGGAAATTTTTTTGATCCTAAGATAACAATTAATATTTAATCTTATGATGATGAAGAAAGGTTTTACAAGGGCCTTGTGGTTCTACCAATTAAAGTTAGTCCAATCCAAAAAGAAATGGTGTGCCAAGTATTAGATCTAAATTTGACATACAACATATTGTTGGGTAGACCATGGATTTAAGAGATGTGGGTGGTTCCTTAAACATTCCAACAATGTGTGAAGTTTCCCTATCTTGGTCAAGAGATAACCATCAGAAGTGACCTCAACCCTTTTCAATATTGTAACAATGTAAAACCTATCACAGATTCTTTGGTACCACATATAGAGAAGTATACATACCTGATATCTCAAATGAAAAAATTAGAGAAGAGGTTCTTAATTCAAGTTCAAAACCCAAGGGAAAAGAAAGAGAGACACGTTGCTTTAAAATGAACATACTAATGAGGGATATTGAGAAGAGAATTAAGGTTCATCATAAAGGAGTAGGAGAATATTCCTTATCAATGGTAAATTTATCACCTTCCCCTAGGTCTTATGGAAGACCTTCAATGTCACATATCAAAGAACCTTCACTTCTCCAAAAATACAATGACATTTTTGTAAGACCTGGCACATCCTTGGTATGAGAATACAATGAAAATGAAATCCTCAAGTGGTTGTACACAAATGAAGAACCAGAATCAAGTGAAAGAGTACAACATATCAATATTGATGCAGAGAGAAAGTGGCTAAGAAATTCTGCTTCACCTAAGACTACTCAAATACACCATATTTCAGAAACATGGTCACACCTATCCCACAAATGGGTCAAGTTTCTTATCCCAACCCACTTGCATAGACCAATCTATGGTCACTACACCTAGGTTCCTACACCACTTGGCTCCACACCATCAAGTGTTCAAACATGGTTACATCCTTCTCTCATTGTTTCCAAATCATCTAAGGATTTTAACATGCTCCAAAGCAAGGAACAAATATCATTAATAAGAAAATGACAAAATTGTTCCCAAATTCTTCATTGAATTCTCATTATTGTTGCAGATTTCTAGACTTGAACTCTCTTCTTAATAAATTTCAAAAATGACATTATTATGAAAATCCCTCTGGGGAGGATTTGTGCAATTATATTTAGAAAAACATATCCAAATCTCATCAAAATACAATGGTGAAATAAAAATTACGACCTCTGCACTAAGACAGATTTTTTATTGTCCCTGGGTTTTTAACAGTTTTTACAAAATGCATGCATGAATCCTCACTGTCAAAATACAGTCACCTAAAACACAACATAAATACTTGAATTCTATTTCATATTAATGTAAAATAATTAAAAACAATACTCCTCTAATATACATGAGAGTTACTACTCAGAATATCCATAAAAATACCAAAATGTATTAAGATTGCTCTATTCTTACAAAGAACTCTATGCAATATGTACACAGTTGAATGCCAACATTGAATTATCTTCTCCTTACTTTGGATCAGCCTTCTACATGTTTTAAAAGAATTTTATTTTACCTATAACAAATCCCAACAGTTGAAACCGACTACAAACAGTTACAACTAGGTCCTATAATGCTATCACTACAAAAGATGCATAAAATGTTGTCAAGTTGACAAATAAGTTGTCAACTTGAAAACTAGACCCAAATGAATCCTAAAATAAATTTTAAAATGGCCTTTTAATGACCTCTAAAAATTATCACAACCCTATATATATATCCTCTCAAACCTTTACATTAAGCCTTATTGGCTATATTTGCCAATCTTGGGACTTTGTTCAAAACATTAACAAAATGGCTTTATTATCCCCCTTACAACATTTTTATGATCTTATGGATCATGTTGAGATTATAAAAAGACCTTAGAAATAAGTTTTTTTTTTATCTCCCTTGTGATCTTGATTATAGGTCTCATGGTCAACCAAGTGACCCTTCTATGTCTTCATGAGGTGCTATGCACCAAATATTCTCATACATCAATATGGGAAGGGATTTCAAATCATGCAAAAGATGGGGTATCAGGGATTGGGTCCTCTTGGAAAGAGAAAATAAGGAGTAGTAGAGCCTGTACAAGCCATCTTCATTTCTAAAAAAGATTAAAATGGAGTATGATATCTTAAAACTGGTCATACTAAAAAGAATTCCACTTAGACCCATGAACAAATTCTCAAGCTACAATCATATAGTGATGACGACTCTGCATAGTGGGAATAGGATTCATTATATAAAGAGTCTATCCATGACAAGGATGTGGATTTCATTCATTCCTATAAACCTAAAAATATGGAAGTATATAATTCACCTCAAGGAGTGATAGAAAATTAAAGACAACCATACATACCCTCATTTATAGTTAGACAAAGTTTGGGGTATACACTACTAGATAACGGATCACAATACACAAAATAATACTCGAGTGAGGAAGAACAAGATCCAATAACTATGGACCATCTTTAGGAAGCTCATGTTATTGATCTTAGTGATACAATGTATGAGGTTCACCATAATACCATCAAGAACTTACCCACAATATACCTATACTTATCCAATGATCCTTTACCTTTACTACATCCGGACCTCATTGATTGGGAACTAACTTAACCAACTAAAATAATCACCTTTCAAAATGATTATTTCATTTCCTTGTAACTTAATGTGGTTGAAAAATCTTCCACTGGTTAACTTTATTAAGAGGCATCAACAAGGGGAGATGTCAAGTCTCTTGGTCAAAAAAGTAAAGAAAAAAATCAAAGATCTAGTGGTAAACCATCGTGTGGCAATACTAAATCACAAAAAAGTAAAAATGAAAATGAAAACCCTATCGATGCATGTAAGGATGAGAGACTTGACATACTTATGCATAATTATGAAGAAATATCTTCCATCTTGATAGAACCAACAGAGAAATTGAATATTAGAACAGAAGAAGACCCCAAGAACATCAAGCTAGTAGTATCCCTATCCAAATAAGAACGACAACAATTTATAGATTTCTTAAAGGAAAGGCATATGATTTTTTCTTGTTCCTATGTTGACATGCATAGATTAGACCCTAATTTGATAATACACCATTTAAATATTTCTCCAGGAGTTAAGCCAGTGAACCAAAAGCTAAGGAAAATGCACCCACATGTGGAGTTGCTTGTAAAAGTAGAATTGAAAAACTCTTAGATATCGGCTTCATTAAATCCATTTATTATGCCAAATGTATTTAAAATATTGTGCCAATTTATAAACCTAAAAAGAGTATAAGATTTTGCACAAACTTTAGAAATTTGAATAAGGAATGTCAAAAAGATGACTTTCCACTTATAAGCATTGATAATATTGTAGATCTTAAAGCTGGACACTCTACATTATCATTGATGGGTGGATTTTGTGGCTATAACCAGATAAATATTGCACCAGAGGATCAAGATAGGAACACCTTTACATGTGCATGGGGTACTTATGTTGGAATGTTATGCCTTTTGGTATCAAAAATGTTGGAGCAACTTATCGAAGAGCAATAACCATAATTTTCCATGATATGATGCATACCTTAATGGAAGATTATGTGGATGGTATTTTAGCCAATTCCTCTACAAGAGAAAAACATCTACCAATCCTGAATAAAATATTTACAAGGCTTGAAAAGTTCAAGGTTAGGTTAAACCAAAAAAAATGTGCATTTGGAGTCAAATCAAGAAAGCTTCTTGGATATATTATTTCAGAAAAAGGAATTGAAGTTGATCCAGTAAAAGTGAAGGTCATCATGGAAATGGAACCTCAAAGGAACATAATCCAATTAAGACCATTTCAATGGAGACTTTAATGAATAATAATATTTATATCCCAACTAGCTGAAAAGTGTCACTCTTCCACTCAATTGCTCCATAAAGACACTTCTTTTAAGTGGGACACAAGGTGTGATGAAGTCTTTTATCTACTCAAGAAATATTTGATGAATCCTCCAATTGATGGCTCTAATACCAAGAAAACCTTTGTTGCTCTAAATTCCATAAATAGATAATACATTAGGAGTCTTATTAGCACAACAAGATGAACAAGGAAAAGAAAAGGCTATCTACTACATTAGTAGAACTTTGGTCAAATATCAACTCAACTACACCTTCATAGAAAGAGAATGTTTAACAGTGGTATTTGCTTCCCAAAAATTTAGGCATTACATGTTAGCACATCAATTCAAACTAATTGCTAGTATAGATCCTTTTAAATATATTATTATTCAATCAGCTCTCAAAGGATGATTAGCTAAATGGGTAATGATCTTGAGTGAATTTGATGTAGAGTATGTGGATCGAAGAGAAATAAAAGGGAAAGTGATAGTAGATAAGCTAGTTGAAGCACCCATATCATGTGAAGAACCAATTCAAATAGATTTTCCTAGTGCAAACATCCTTACAATGGTACCTCAAATATGAAATTTATACTTTAACAGGTCATATACTCAACATGGCTCGGGGGCAGAAATTTTTTTTATCACACCTCAGGGTTACACTATACCAAAGTCTTACAAGATTTTTTTCCATGCACCAAGACCATAACTGAATATGAGGCACTAGTGATTGGTATAAAAATGGCCTTATAATGGAGGATCACAGAATTACAAATCTTTGGGGAGTCATAGCTAGTAATTAACCAGATCAATGATGAATATCAAACTAAGGATGATAAACTCATACCTTACAAAAGAACGTTTGATGATCTCAAGAAGTATTTTGTACCAATAAAATTTTAACAAATCCCAAGAGTAGAGAACATACCAGTAGATGCTATGGCTACCTTTGCTTCACTACCTCATTTACCAGACCAAAATGCAAGGTATGAGTTCCTTGTGGAAGAATTGGTAAGGAATGACTATGATGATCCTAAATCCTAGATTATATGCTTACTCATAGGTCCTAACTCCACTTGGCATGACCCAATTTATACTTACTTGAAAGACAATATGCTACCCTTAAATCAATCCCAAAACTAAAATAAAAATTTCATACGCCAAACATCCTGATTTACGAACTACTATTTGATACATTGTATCGAAGAGGTCTTGATGGTACCTTACTTAGATGTTTAGAGAGTGCAAAATCTGACACTCCTTTACAAGATATTCATGAGGATATTTTTGGTTTGCATTCTAGTGGTTTAACCTTGGAAAAAAAACTTATTAGAAGTAGGTATTATTGGTCATCTATGGAGAAGGGTGATTTTTAGTTTGTAAAGACCTATTAAAAGTGTCAATTTCATGGAAATTTGACACATGTCCCAGCACAAGAGTTACATCCATTGACTACACCATGGCCCTTTATCAATGGAGTTTTGACTTGATAGGAATGATATATCCTCCCTCATCAAATGGTCACAAGTACATAATCATGGAAATAGAATACTTTACCAAATGGGTTGAAGTCATACCTCTCTCTATCGCAACAGGAAAAAAAATATCAATGTTTATCTTGAATTACATAATTTGTAGATATGGTATACCCTATGCCATCATAAAAGATAATGTAAAGTAATTCAAGAACAAGGATGTGAGAAATTCCACATCATTCAACATTTCTCTTCAATTTATTACCCACAAGGAAATGGACAAGAAGAAACTTATAATAAAAACATCCTTAAAATCCTTAAAAAGACAGTTGATAACTCAGGTAGAGATTGGAATATCTAGTTGAATCTAACATTACCAGCTTATAGGACTAGCATCACAACACCTATGGGAGATGCACATTTTTCCTTAGTTTATGGATCAGAAGCAATTTTACCTTTGGAGGGAGAAATACCATCACTTAGAGGTTCCTTACATGGCATATTGATAGATGAAGACTATAGGGTTTCTATATTACAAGAAATATAATTACTTGATGAACATCAAAACCAAGCATATAATCACTTGAAGATTTATCAAAAGAGTATGTCAAGAAACTACAATAAGAAGATCAAACCTATAGAATTTCAAGTTGGAGATCTAGTTCTACAATAAAATCCACAAAATCAACAAGATAGGGAGAAGAAAGGAAAGTTTGAAGAAAAGTGGCTAGCATGTCTTGTCATTACATCATCTTATGGATCAGGGACCTACAAGCTAGCCACATGTGATGGAGATGAAATACAAGAACCTATCAATGGTATCCACCTTAAGAGGTTTTATACTTGATCATTTGAAAGAGTATCATTTTGTACAATAGAAAGAGATCCTGAAGAAATTAAAAACAATGGAAAAATACTTTTAAAAAATAACATTTTCTTGGTGAAAACCTGGCAAACAGAAGTATTGATAATAACAAAAAAAAGAAAAAATTAAAAATAAAAATAAAAAAATGCAGTAAATCCAAGTAGTGAAAACCTGGCAAACAGGCGCTACCTGTTCCAAATTAATATTTTATATCTATCAAGCACCGTTGCATTTGCATCCTCATTCACATTTTTGTTATCCTTGTACATATCCGTTTGCATTCCACCATTCATGTGCATATTCATAATAAACCACCCACTTGAATATCTTTATTGTCCAATAAAGCTTTTATTATGGTTTGGAAATTTGTCTTGGTCCATCATTATTGTCAAATCCAACTAGGGGAAAACTCAAAACTTAGTGAGCTCACCAAATCAGACAAAATCATAACACAAACACATCTCATCAAGATTAATATTCATGACCTTTTGAACGTTTAAAATATCCAAACATCCAACACCAAGCACAAATTAAAATAAGAAAACTTTACATCAACTCTAACAGAAACCAAAATCAGGATCAAAAGGACAAATAGATGAATTCTTATGAAACATCGATCGAATTACAAAGACAAATATATTAAATGTGTTTTTTTTTCATTTTCAAAATCATGTATTTTTAGCAACTCTATGATGTCTTGTACTAGAGACACAATGATAGAGCATGGTATTTTATTAGTCTTCTTCTTGTTGAGTTTATTCGTATTAATGTGAAAATCAGTCTAAAGACATGATCATCCAAGTATCATTGAGGACATTTGAATATGAAAAGGATTAATTCTTTGTCTTTTTATGCAACAGATGCCTAGTTCATCCTCATTCATTATACCTTGATGTCAGTATTAACTTGCAACATAAAAATCAATGAAAACAATATTCATATCATCATGATTCAAAATTGGTGGTGGTTGTACCTAACGATATTTATATCATCATGATTCAAAATTAGTGGAGGTTGTACCTAGGGAAACATTGAAAATAGCTCAATGATGATAATAGAAAAATAAATGATCCAGTGAAAAGTGAACAAATTGGTGTGGGGAGTAAATGAAAAAGAGGATACAAAAGAGAAACTGATGAAGAGCAACTTCATACAATACTAATCAACAAGCTGAGGAAAGAGATAAATTTTTATGTGAACACTAAGAAATAGAGAAAAACATCAACGAGTAGAATCAAAGTGGATCAAAGGTATAAACAGAGTTATATTGATCAAAATAGTTTTATGAGATTACAATAGATCTAAAAATCTGCAAGTATAAGTTGTATATGTGAACAGATCATAATATTTCAGTTTAACCATTTATTCAAAAAGTCTCTTAACCAAGTGGGATTTAAAGATCCTTTCTATATTGGGATACATCCCAAGGAGTATCAAAAATTTTGATCATGAAGATAGCATTAGATGCTAGATACCAATTGACAGGCCAAGTGAGTGTTTGACCAAAGATGGTAGCATAGAGATGCCCGATATCAAGTGACAGACTAAACTTTTAAATCCTCTAACATGATCACATCTAACAGTGTGTTTTTAACCTTTAATAGGGTTGGCTCTTCACCGAGCTCATTTTAGAAGAGTGAAATTTTTGGGTTACCGGTCCCAAGTGGTTTTTCCCTTAACAGGGTTTCCATGTTAAAAGTCCATGTGTCAATGTGTTTATGAGTCATTACTTTAGTGTTTTGCATTACACTTAGCTTAAATGGATTGATTGATATACTCTAGATAATTTACTTTATATGGATAAATTAACATACTGCTATTCGGTAAACATGCAGTAGAATGTTTTACAAAGCAATCCGAGTAGTAGTAATTTGATAAAAGTATTTGGAGGTATTCATCTTATAGGACTAAAAATAATTAGAGGTATAATATTGTGGTACTAAGTTTTAAGGGTTGATTATTGGAATATTTTTTAGGCCACTGATTCATCCCCCCCCCCTCTCAGTTATTACTAACAATTGGCATCAGAGCTTGTGTTCTTAGAAAGGGAGTTTAACAGCTCAAGCAAAAGATCACAAGATGAACAAACGAGATGTGCCCAAGTTGAATAAAGACAACTTTGCATCATGGCAAAGCAGAATAAGACTCCACCTATCAGGTATTGGAAATTATATTGTTCAATACTTAGATACTAAATATGTTTTGCCTATAGGACCTCATACTCTTCAGCAATTAAGAGTTAAGCATGAGCATAATTGCATGATGATAGGACTTGCATCATCACTCTCCGATGCTGAGTTTGAAGATGTCAAAACCTGAAACTCTGCAAATAAAATGTGGGATAAGTTGAAGCTTGTACATGGAGGAGATACTAATGTACTCAGAGCAAAGGTAGAAATCCTAAGAGGGAGGTTTGATGATGTAAGGATGAAAGAAGGAGAAAACATTACTCAGTATAGCTGTAGAATCAAAGAGGTAGTAAATGATATCTAAGGAGTTGGAGGTGTACTTGAAGAGGAGACAGTGGTAAGAAAAATCTTAAGAACCTTATTGCATGTTTATTCTATTAGAGTTTTTACTATTCAAGAAATGAGAGCAGTTGCAAACAATACAGTTACTCTAGATAGTCTGATTGGTAGAATAATTTCATTTGAGCTGAACAACTTTGGTAATAGTGTCTTACCATCTATAGAATTTTCATTCAAATCTTCTCTAAAGATAAGTAAGTCAAGTCATAGACATGTTGTTAGAAATAATAGTGATAGTGATAATGAGGATCAAGGACTTAATGAAATTGAAGCACTAATGGCAAGAAGATTGTAGAGAGGCAAAGGCAGATACAAAGGTAAATTACCACTTGTATGTTTCAATTGTAAAGAGGTTGGACACTTTGCTGCAAGATTTCCAAACTAAAGAAAAGATGATAGAGGAAATGACAGATCATATGAGAAGAAGTTTGATAAAGGTGATAATAGAGATTAGCGAAGCTACCAACAATCTGACAAGAGAGATACCCGAGACTACAAGGACAAAGGGAAGAAATCTTGTTACCTAGGTGAGAACAGATTTGATGACACCAACACTGAATTAGAAGAAGACATCGAGATGGTATTTGTAGCCATGAAGGATGATTCAGATGAAGATGAAGAAAGGTATGTAGAAACTGTACTCATATCTAAAGTTAGTAAAAATGATGTCTGGATCATAGATAGTGGTTGCACTCATCATATGACCGGTGATAAACAAAATTTTGAGACTTTTGAATACTATAATGGTGGTTCAGTAAGAATGGGAAATGATACACCTTGTCTAGTTGAAGGTAAAGGAACCATAATTTTGAATAACCTGATTAAATGTGAGAATGCTTACTGGGTTAAAGGACTAAATTACAACTTTTTAAGTGTTTCCTAGTTGAGCAATTCAGGTCACAGAGTAGCATTTGAAAATAAGAAGGCAAAGATCTACAATGAATTAGGAAGGTTGATTGGTACTAGTGAGCAGACAAAAGGTAATATTTTCTATCTTGATGACACTAACACCACTTGTTTAATGGCTAGAAACTAAGACTTATGGTTGTGGCACAAAAGATTGTGTCATGTGAACTTTGACAACATGATAAAGATAAGAAACAAGAGGAATGTCAAAGGCTTCACGGGGATGACTGAGCCCAAGCATATCATGTGCAAGAATTGTCAAAAAGGTAAGATGACAAAGTCTAGTTTCAAGAGAAAAACCCATACATCTACTGCAATTCTATAATTATTCCATACATATCTATGTGGATAGATGAGGACAAAGAGCTACTATGAAGATAGGTATTTTATTCTCTTTGTTGATGATTTTTCTAGAATGATGACAGTCATGTTTTTAAAAGATAAATCAGAAGCATTTAAGATGTTTAAATGGTACAAAGCAATGG
Source organism: Thuja plicata (assembly GCA_018584345.1). Classification (NCBI taxonomy): domain Eukaryota; kingdom Viridiplantae; phylum Streptophyta; class Pinopsida; order Cupressales; family Cupressaceae; genus Thuja; species Thuja plicata. The sequence continues at coordinate 2,148,999 of MU224262.1, read as the reverse complement.
TTGAAAAACAAAGAGAAAAGAAATTGAAATGCTTAAGGTTAGATAGAGGAGGGGAATTTATTTTAGAAGAATTCACAAACTATTGCAATGAGCATGGAAGTGTTATGCCTTGCATACCCATCCCTACATTTTGTAGGCAAAATGTTGGGTCCCCCTTTTTGCTTTTTCTCTTGCCTTGTTTTCTTTGTTTTCCCTTCGGGATTTTCTTCTGTGATGGTGTCTTTATTTTTCTGGTGTCTTCTTGTGTCTCTAGGACCCAGTCCCAGAGTTTGTTGGTTTCTTCCAGAGCCGGATTCTAGACTCTGGGATTGTCTTCCACTATGTCTACTTTCGCGAAAAGATATAGTTGCATGGAATCCCCGGGCCCAGAGTCCAGAAGTTTGCAAGTTCTGGGGTTTGAAAAATGAACGCAATGCATTTTTACCCTAAGGGTATAAATAGAAGTTACCTGTCATTTTCACATTTACCACGATCAAACACTTAGAGCATTCAGAGTGATTAAGGCGATTAAACAAGCCTTTGCTCCCGGTGTTTAGTGGAAATTTACCAGTGGTTTATAGTGTGTGTTCATGGTGGTTTTGAAGGTTAGCTTGTTGCAGAACATTTTAGCATTCATCCTTCCCACATTTCTCACATTCCAGGTAAGCCTTCAGCTTTCACTCTCTGGTTTCTAGTTTTCCAGTTCTTGTTTAATTTTTGGGTTTTGTTTCCTTTCTATTTCTTGTTTGTTTCTGGTTTCATTTGTGGTTTTTGTCTCTGGTTTTGTTTTTGGTCACCTCCCGTTGGTGGGTTGGCACTAGCAGATGGTTGTCTGTCCTCTTTGCAGTTGTAAATTAGGCTGGTTTCCTCTGCACTAAACATTTTGTAGTTCTTTTGTATATTATGTAAATGTCTGTAAATTGTGTATATATGTTTTGGCCCTTGGCCCTCTGTATTTTACTATATTCTTTGTGTATATCCTTCTGGTATTATGTTGATCTCACCATGCCCTTGTTAATGTTTTCCTAAATTTGTGAGCTCACCCACACGATAGAATACCACCTGGTTTGGACTCGTCTCCTTTCTAGTTTGAACCATGGTGGGTTTTCTCTCTCCCTCATCGAGTCAATCTTAATGGTGAATTGATTTCCCATGCGCACATTTAAGTCCAGCCAAGTGGCTTTTGCTTCACAAGTGTTAGGATAGTTTTCGGTGTTATTTCCATAACTCCCATTTACTACATGACCATGTGACATCCACGTTAGCCTAGTATGGTTCATCTTCTGGCCATGTCACCCAGCAGTTGGTTTTCTGGACTTTGGGTCCTATGCCCTCATTTGGCCCCTATCCCACTTTCATCATATGTGCTAGAATCCCCAGGGGGCCCAAATAGTGGTCAAATTCCTAAGTCTTCATTATATGCATATCTTTTCTAGGATTTGACATGAACTAACTCTTTTAGGTAAAGATGTGATGCGATGGTAAGATCTCTAGATCCCAGAGTAATGTTTTGTCTTGTATAAATTCTGACGGTCATCTTTCTTTGCAGGTTGTCAGCATCAAACTCATTAATCATGTCAGAGGCATCTACATCTTCTCCACCTGGGAGTCCAGATATCCCCACCACAATGGTCACCAGGGCAACTGTGAGGACTAAGATCGAGAAGGCCCTAGAAAAGCTCCCATTAACAATGAAGTACTTGAAGGGAGACACCATCATGGGATCAAACATTGATTCCAAGGTTCAGTTTATTACTAACACCAGTGTCAGAATATGGGCAGAAATGCAGGCCCTGGTAAAAATGATGTATATCCAACAAACGGTCGGAGACCTATTGGCCATCAATATCGGCAATTTTGGGATTCTCAAAGCTACTTGCTTCCCCTGCTCTGTGCAAGCCCTAGAACTTATTCTTACTCTAGTCACACACTACAATTCATCTGTCTGAGCCGTCATGCTTGCTACCTTGATCGTGACCGGATATCCAACCCCCATGGTGTCTTTGGATACCGTAACTTTTCAGGAAGGTCTAGCGATTCCCTAGTTTGATGAGGTAGTCGTCATCACCTGGTACATGGCCTTGGGAGAATTTCTAGAACTGGAACACAAAGCTCGGCAGTATCTGAACAACAATTGGCTTAAGGTGCCAAGGAAGGACTTTAAGAAGATGAAGTTAGAAATCCCCCAGACTGAATTCAAAGAAAGTATACAAATGGGGATTATTGCACTATGCAGGGTCTTAGAACAACCCCATCACTACAACATTTGGGGTCAAATTCTGACACCAATTTGCGACGGTGCTACCATTTGTGTGTGATTTTTGTATTTTTTTTTTCAAGTTCCCCTGATGTTGTCGCAATAGCGACGATACCATCGTAATTGTGACACCCACTTGATTATAAACAAAAAAAAAAGAAAAAGAAAGGCTCATTTGTGATCAAGATGTGCATGCGAGCCGAAGGAAACTATACCATTCTACATGCAAAGAGGGCTCTTGTTGTATTGAATCGAGCTACCTCCATGCCGATTTACAATTTATTCAGCTGGTTTCCTTCATGCTTAGGGTATAGCCACCGCGTACTCATCAACAAGCTGCCACCGCGTACTCACCATGTGAGGTATGTCTTGTATAAATAAATTAATGAGAACATATGTCATACTCACCTTTTGAGGTATGTCTTGTATGTCTTGTATACGCCATAATGAGAACATACACCGTAACCTATAGAAACCCTAGCATAAAGAAAGTGATTCTTTGTCACGGGAAGTATGTCAATGTTGTCTCATTGAAGCTTTGACCCTATCTATTGAAGGTCATATGTCAATGAATTTTGCAATGGTTGGTGTCTTTTTAAATGCCTCATTGAGGGATTGAACAAACTGTCTAGAACCTAGACATTCACGATCTTATTATCAATTTCAATATATGTCTTGTATTTTAGCCTTTGGTTAAGTGCATATTACATGACTAGAGGCGTATACCCTAAGATGGTTTGATTGATATTAGTCAATATGAGAACATACATCATAATCTACACAAACCCTAGCATAAAGAAAGTGATGCTTTATCACAGGCAGTATGCCACTATTGTCTAGTACGGAGGAACTTTTAGGTGTCATAAATCTTATAGCCTTGAGAAATATGTCTGATACTTGCACCAGAGGTAAGTGTAGGGCCCCTAGTCAAGCTACCTGATACAAGGATAAGGATGTGTCTATGTTATAATGCATTAAAAAATCTCTTTCTATGGTCTTTGTTATATGTGGGATATTTATGGTTTGTAAGGGATAACTAAGTATGTTCATTTACAAGTTTCCTTTTCCTTTGAGGTTGTGCATAGACAATCACTGTTTCATTTCTTATTTACAAACCTATTGTCATGCTCCTTACAAGTAGTTACTTTGTTACCCAATGGGAATACATCTAATTAATTCATGTTTCTGTTATGCCCTACATCCCTATCCCTACATTTTGTGTGCAAAATGTTGGGTCCCCCTTTTTGCTTTCTGCTTTTGGCCCTTGCCTTGTCTTTTTCCTTTGTTTTCTTTGTTTTCCTTCTCCAAGGGTTTCTTCCCTGTGGTGTTGTTTTTGTTTTTGTTTTTGTCTCACGTGTCTCCAGGACCTGGTCCTGGAGTTGGTCGTCCTTTGTCAGGAGCCAAACTCTGGACTCTAGGATTCTTCACCACAATGTCTTCTTTTCAGAAGAAGGTATGGTTGCATGGAATCCCTGGGCCCGAAGTCCGGAGGCCTGTCTGTCCGAAGTTTGTGAAAGGAAAGGTAACTTTCTTTTTACCGTGGGTATAAATAGAAATTACCTGTCATTTTCACAATTACCGCGATTAAAACACATAAGCAATTTGAGTGATTTTACAGCGATTTAGTGAGAATCCAGTGTGAACCATTCCGAGCTATTCTGAACAATTATGGATGGTTTGTGGTGGTAAGTGGTGATTTTTTGATGGTACAGGCTATTGCAGAGCATTCACGACATGAGTTCCTTTCCTTTCCCTTCTTCGTTTTCAGGTTGGTGCATTCTTTCCTCTCTGCTTTCCTGCTTTTTGTTTTTTTGGTCTAGGTTTTTGTGTTGTCTTGCTTTTCTATTCTATGTTGTGTTTCTTTCTGGTTTGCCGCTTGTTGGTGGGTCAGCTCTGCCAGAGGGTTTTCCACCCTCTATATAGACGTAGGATAATGTGCAAGTTGTAGATGTTTTGTACATTCTCTGGTTTTGTAAATAGCCACTCTACATTCTGTACATATGTATATTTGGTATATATTATTTGTATATCCCTCCACTTGTCATATATATGTCCTTCAGCTCTGCTTAGGTTAGATGTATATTCTGTGTATAGTTGTTTGGTAGTTTTTCAAGCTCATCGTTCTTTGTTTATTTCTTGTTCCTAATTTGTGAGCTCGCTCTAGGCAGAATACCACCTGGTTGAAACTTGGCTCTCGACCGGTTTCAACCAACTAGTTTTCTCTCTCCTTCATAAACTAGCATGTCCTTCATTTATGTCCCATGCACGCATTTAAATTTGTCCAAGTGGCCTTCACTTTTCATGCATTTAGACAGTTGGCTCCATCGCCGTCGCTATAACTTCCATTTATTGCCCAGCCACGTGGCGTCCACGTAGGTCTGACGGCTCACTTTTTGCACACACCTTCCAATGGTTAGTTTTCCAGACTCTAGGTCTCTTGCCATCACCCAACCCATGTCTTGACTTTACTAAGTGTGATGAGAACCCCGGGCCCAGATATTGGTTAAATTTCTAAGTTTACAAAAAATATATATACTTTCCAGGATTTTTGAACTAAGCTAACTTTTCAGGGAAAGCAAGCACCACAGTGGTAAGATCTCCGGACCCCAAAATAATTTTTATTTATCTATTCTGATGGTTGCCTTGCCTTGTAGGTTTCTAGAACAACATACTTTCATCATGTCTAAAGCTTCCACATCTTCACCACCCAGGAGTCTGGAACTTCCTTCTACAATGGTTACCAGAGCAGTTGTTAGGTCCAAAATAGAGAAAGCTCTGGAGAAACTGCCCCTGAGCATGAAATACATGAAGGATAGTGTTATCATGGGCTCAAAGATTGAGTCCAAATTTTAATTCATTACCGACACCAGCATTGGGACATGGCCCAAGATGTAGGCCTTAGTGAAGATGGTGTACATTCAGTGGCAGGCTGGAGATCCATTGGCCATTAAAATCAGGAATTCCATGATTCTTAAGGCAGCTTGCTTCCCATGCTCGGTGCAGTCACCAGAGCTTATTCTTACACTTGCAATGCACTAAAATACATCTGTCTGGGCCATTATGCTCACGGCCCTAGAGCCAACTGGGTATCCCACCCCTATGGTGTCTCTTGACACCGCAGCTTATCAGATGGGGTTGGGGATTCCTCAATTTGACAGGCCAGCTGTAGTTACCAGATCAGATGCATTGGCATAGTTTAAGCAGTTGGAGTAAACGGCCCATATATATATGAATAATTATTGGCTCAAGACCCCAAAGAGGGATCCCAAGAGGATGAAACTAGAAATCCCCAGGTCCAAATTCAAAGAAAGCATCCAGATGGAGATGATAGCATTATGCCTGGTCTTTGGGAAACAGCATGCCCGAGAATTCTCTGGGTGGATGTATTACTTCTTGCTTGGTATCAGCACAAGCGGGGAGTATTTTGACTGGGCCGCCATAATTTCAAATCACATGGATTCCCAATTCCTTCAGATGGCCCAAAAGAAGAAGTTTTATATGACTTCCTATATTCTCTGGGCCCTAGCACAATAATGACCTCACACCAATGCGCTACTCACAGAAGGCATACTCGGGATAGCTCCTGGTCAGAAGGCCCCTTGGGATCATTTTCCACAAATCCAGTGGGAGGCCAGTTTCCCCAGTTTTTTCCGGGTAAATGACACTTTCATTTACTACAACTTGCTCACACCCACCCGGGATGTAGGATACCACCTATCTACAGAGGCGATGGATTTGGTTTGGAGCTATGGCCATTATTATATACAGTTTCAACAGCATACATACATAAGGGTAACTGGCTTCTCTGGAAAACCCTACTTGTTACCCAAACATTGTGGGAACAAGATAATTCTTTTGGAATATTGCAGGAAGATAATGGAGCTACATGCATTCTACGCCTTGAAGAAGGTAACAAATATTCCATTCCCAATCACTTGTGATAATTATTCATGCAGTCTGGCTACTGCCAAAGAAGCAGACAATGAGCTTAAAAGCTATAGCTTGGCAGAATTCTACTTGGCACGGAAGCATTTTGATCCGCATGGAAAAATTGCGTTGGCACTTCCCCGAGCATCAGAGCCCCACCAATACCACATGGAAGACTTTTGGAAATATTTCCAGGATGACATGGAGGTCCGTATCTGGCACTACGTTAGGATGACCGTAGGGATGATGGAAAGATTGAAGCTCCGGAGATTTCTGGATGACTTCTTAGACGCTGGCTCCATAATAGATCCCCAGTACAAAGCAAAGGGGATTGATAAGTTGGCCCTCCCACCAGTGGACTAGGATGCCTAAGAGGGACCCACCATTGAAGAGTTCACTCGCAACATGGTCGAACACAGCCACGCCTACTTTAAGAAGGTGTGCCCCGGGAGTGTCCATCAGGCTGCCCAGCCGATACCAAAGATAACCCTGAGGGTCGGGACTTCTTCACAGGGAGGAGATAAGGGAAAAGGAATAGTGGAGACTACAACTATGCAAGAGGTCCCCATTAAGGAGCAATTGTAACAATCACTAGCAGCCTCCCATCAGATAAAAGATAAATTGATCATAGGGTTGGCTACTCCGGTACTCATGACTAGACCAATTCGTCCGCCCTCCTCCCCTTCACAAGCAGCCTTAATGGTTAAGGCAATGGGGGTGGATCCAGAAGAACAAGCAGTAATAAGGGATGCGGGGCCACCCTTAGTCACTAGGAGAAAGAAGAGGCTTAACCAAAAGCCCAAGGTAGAGCCGGAGCTGGGGGTGGCCCAGATCCCACAAGTTGAGATCCTTTCCTCTGACTCCCCAGAGCCAGAGAGGGAACCAGAGTCTGTTGATGTCCTGGCCAACCCTCCCTCGTAGGATGAATTTGATGATGTCTTTAGAACTGATGAGTTCAGGAATTTACAGGGGGACATTGAGCAGACAAAGGTTGAATTTCCAGAATAGGAAGAAGCTCCAAAACAAGAACCTGCGCAGGAATAGGAGGAGCAAACAGATAAAGAGAAAGAAACAGAACAAGAGATTGCCTCCGAGGTCCCAGAGATGCAGGACACAGGAGTGGATCAAAAAAATCAAAGTGAACAAATGGCATCATCTGGGGGAACTGGACCTACAGGAGCAACCGTAACCCCTGCCACCGTGTTCCAAGTGCCACTCCCTAGAATGACATTTGGGCAGGTAATCACTGCAGCTCAAACACTAAATTTTGGCTCGATACCTCCCCCATTATTGAAAGATGTACTTATGGAAGAGGACACCCCAGTGATAGAGGCTAAGGAGGAACAATATCATGAAGAGGAAGAAACCCCCAGGGCGGCCGACAAAGACCAAGACATAGCCAAAAATATAGATGACAAGGCAGAAGAAACAAATGTCATTGGGGAAAATGTTGCCGACGAATCAAAAGATACAGGAAAGGAGATAGGTGAGACCCATACCGTTGAAGAGGAACAAATGCAAGATATCAGGGAATAACCAAAGGAACAAACTTTGGCTAATAAGCCACCCCTGCCACCATAGTGGTTAATAGAAATAAAGAAAAGGAAGGCCCCGCCGACTCCCAGAGCTCATCTCTCCTTGGCTGAGATGATGGCTTAGGCCCAGGACCCACCAAAGGCCAAGAAATCCCAGACGATTCATACTCTTTGAACCGGATCAGGCGGAGAAATAGTTGTAGTGGTAGCAACACCTCCCCCAGATGCTGACAAAGAAACTACCGAGGCCAGGGATTATAATATCATAGAGATATCACTAGGAAAGAAGGGAAAATAGGGTGAGGTAGACCTGTTAAAAGAAGCGGCTAAGGTAGTAGAGGCCCATTATGAAAAAGAGGCCCACAGGCTCAATGCGAAAAAGGAGAAAACTGCAAACCTCATGGGGTTGCTAACTGAGCTAGCCTAGCCTATCAATGTCATTCCTTTGGAGGCCTCTACATCTGATGCACCACTACTGCAGAGTGACATAAATTCATTGCAGGCGATAAAGAAGAAATCCCAGGCAGTCGATGAGTGGGTTACTCTATAGTTGGGAAACATCCGGCGTTTCCTGGTGTCCACCCTCATGGACTTATATGCGGCCCACCGTGTTTTTCATCAGGCTGAAACCATTATCAACATATGGTAGGGTGACATCAAAAATTATGAAGCATGGAAGATAGAATTTGAAGAACTCCTCGGCCTTGGGGAGGAAGTGGTTTCTGAGTCTAGAATTTTGGGGGAGGAGTCATTCAATTTTGTGAGGACCCAACACTCCAGACTTGACCTCACATTGGGGGTAATCAAGCAACTGGTGGGGACTCTGTGGGAGAAAATCAATGTAGTATAATATTCTTTTAATTTATATAAGTCTTTTGTCACAAAGGTCTCTGGAGCTGACCCCATTCAGCACTGATACTTGCACATCGGAGGAGTACATCCTAGGGAAGTTTGATGAGTTGATGGAATCAAAGTATCAATCCCCAAAGGGAATAGATGGCACCCAAATGATGAGAATAACTCGTATGGTACTCAGTGGCCATGATGTGGCAAAAATAGCTGATGAATTTAAGCGAAAATTTATGGACTTGGGGGAACAGATTGAGGCAGCTAAGTACCAACAGGCTGGTCTTAAAGAGATTGATGAAGATGGAATCTCCCGTCTCATCTAGACCTTCAACAACAATAAGAAACAATAAAGATTCTCTGGGGGCTGGAGAAAACCCAAGCATTTTGGTATTCTTTATTCTTTTGGAACATAAGTTCCTGGATCCCGGAGTCCCAGATCCTGTATTTTGTTTTCTTTCAGTGACCCGTGTCCCAATCCCCAAGGCTGACCAGTCACTCTCAAGTAGTTAATAAAGGTTGTTGAAGGTTGTTAGAAGGCAGGTAGCCACATCAAGGCATGTCAGATCGACAAGAGGCTTTCTGAAAAATGATCTTCTCCAGGCGTCACTGCAAATGTACACCTGGCACATTAGAGATAGGGTGCTGCATTTCCCATTTATGAGGCATGTAACCTTGATCCCTAAAGGATAGGATTTCTTCCTTCTCTTTCTCGGCTCTCTTCTCGAGGCTGATTCTTCCACTCCATCTTCTTGTCTTATTCTTCTAACATGTTAGACCTTCTCCGTCTCGAGGTCTTTTGTAAAGTGGTGCAGGTAGTACCGGCCACCGGATGTTATATTTTATGGCAAGATGTAAAATAGGGTTAGGGTTAGGGTTAGAGGGGAAATGTGTATAAATAGCAAGCTTAGCCCTATTCCAAGGGTCATTGAAATTGATGATTTTTCTGTCCATAGTAATCGAGAAGCAGTATTTTCATTTGAGTTGCAGAGCTCAATGCTCCTTGGTCTTTAAGCTTTCAGTAGTTAGATGCTCCCTTGGAGCTGCCATTGTATCATGCACCAGTGCTTGCTGGAAGGAATGTTAATGAAGAAGAGAGATTTCTTGCAATGACGTTGTTGGCACTTTGTCTTCTAAGTTAATGGTATTTTATGTTTAATGTTCTTCATGTCTTCTTCTCTATTACTTTAAGTAGATTAACGACCTCCTTTCCCTTGCTACTGATAAAATATGAACTGATGGTTGTGTGTTTCTTTGGTATTTAGTGTAGTATATCAGAGCATATTGATGTATTGAATGTTCAAACATAACTATAGGTAGATGAAATACTTCTAACCCTGCAGGATCTTTTTTCAATTTATTTTCTAAGTGTAAAATTCTTGGAGAAACCCCACCTTCCTGAATCCCTGGAGAGAACGAGTTGAATAAACTAGCTATCCCCCTCGAAAACAGACACCTCTCCCAACTGATCCCCACACCATCGAGACCTGACCCTCAAGTGCTTGGAGGCCCGGGGAATCTCATTTCCCCGGATAACCTTTGCAAGCGAAGTTGGTCGGTACCCCGGTACCCGGTGACAACTTACATGTGTTGACGGACCCGGTCACAAAAGTCCCATCAACAGTTTCCTTTAGGGTAGTTTTTATATTCAACCATGCTTTTATGATCTACTTATACAAGTTAAAATGTATTTTATGTTTTCCTATAGCTGATAAACCATTTATGGATCGCACGGGTATGTTCTCCCTCTTACCCCTATGTATGCAATGTTAAGTGGATTCATTTATTGAGGAATAAACCATTTTATTTTGATGCATGGTAAGAGTCAGTTATTATCCACTTGTTATAATTCTTCTAGGTCTGATTGCAATCAATGCTAACATAAATTTAGTGTCATTCTTAGGGATCCATAGCATTGTGAGTATGAATGCTAAATCCTTTTATCTAAATGTTTATTAATTAACTATATCCTATTTCAAAGACCTCAAGGAACACCCCCCTTGGCATAGAAAAACCTAATATGAAGGTGACTTTACTAGATCACAAGAATTCCACTAGCCAAGCCATTGTCTATGTCCTTCCTGTTACACCTGTTGACAATATCCATGGTCATGGGTTTTTGTTCAACTCTTTATGATTATTGGAGGTACATGTTTTATAGCCAAAAAAACTCATTGAAAAAACCCTAGTAATCTATCCAAAAAGGTAAAATAAAAGTAATTGCTTTTCTAGGAAGAATGGTAAAAATCTCATACTTTAATCTCAACACTGAAGCTTTGACCCTATATATTGAAGGTCAGATGTCAATGAATTTTTCAATGGTTGGTGTATTTTTAAATGCCTCATTGAGGGATTGAACAAACTATCTAGAACCTAGACATTCAGGATCTTATTATCAATTTCAATATATATATTGAATTATATGGTTTTCCACTATAGATGCTTGAGGGTGTTAGTTTTTTTTTCTTTAATTTCTCGCTGGCCTTCTGTCACATTAAAGAATCAGATGTCTTCTCTAGGAGCTAAGGTCAAGTCTTTTCTAATGTTTGGGCTTGCATTTCCTATTTTTTGTTTTTTACTACAAACTTTCTCTACTTTGACAGCTTGAGGATGTTAAATTTTAGTTTATTCCTTGTTGTTTCAAATGCTATACTATTGACTTACTAATGGCGTGGATGAATATGGTGTGTTTCCCTATGGTGGAGGAGCTTGTGCTCAATAAGAGCTACACACATGTCGTTGTTCTTGTATCCTAGGCTACATTGCTGATTCCACAATCCTGAGAGGTTAGAAAGTCCTTATTTTAGGTTATTTTTGTGGTTGGTGATTCTCTCCTTATTAGTGTTTTTTTTCTATCTGGGTTTGGTCATTTTTTTCTTGTTTGTGTTTATCATGTGTGATTACTTCTTGGATGGTTTCCTTGAGATTCTACCCTTTGACCTTGCTGAGGGATGTGTAATCTAGAAGAGATCCTTTGAGTAGTCAGTGTGGGATCCCCTACTAGTTGATGGGGTTTGTTCTTTTGTAGCCTTTGTTCCCTGGTTGTTGAGGTTTCCTAGTTGTGAGAGTCCAAGTATGGATCTTGGTTTGTTTGATAATCTATATCTATGGC
>MU224262.1:2098420-2108505 GCA_018584345.1 Thuja plicata | reverse complement strand
TCTCCCATTTTCTTCTATAAATAGAAGCCTGTTTTGAGAGCAAATAAGCCTTCCATAGAGATAAAATTTGTATTGTTATGCTGTTAGTTTTATCATAGAATTGCATATTACTTCATTTCAATACTAAATGTTAGTGTTCTTCCATCATTTTGAGAGCTATTTTGCATGTTTTGTCTTCATTTTAGCTTGTTTTAATTAAATACTTCATACATAGGTTGTATTGGTCACTGTTTCATCAACGTATTTTGAGGGCTGATATGTTGGTGGTCATACTCTTCCTAGGTTAGAAGGCAATAGATCGCTTTTAGAGGGTTTTCTATGTTTTCATGCTTTTTACTAACCCCATGTGCTAAAATAATGATCTATTGAAGTGTTTGTGTCAATCTAACACGTACCCATTATCACACTCACAGCATGGTGCTCCAAGGTTGCGATGTGGCAAAGATAGCCGCAGAGTTCAAAGAAAATACCCCCGATCTAGACGAACAGGTGGAGGTGGCCAAGTACCATTGGGCCGGCCTCACGGATATTGACAAGGGTGGAATCTCCCAACTCCTGGAAAACTTCAATGATACTAAGGAACAATAAAATTCTCCAGTTGGAGATGATCACCAGAAGATGTATTTTTTGTTTATTCATTCTTTGGGAGCGCAAGCTTCCAGATCCTGGAATTTTGGATCCAATATTCTTGAATTCTTTAAAGTGACCTGTGTCCTGGATCCCAAGGCTGACCAGTCACTTTCAAAGTAGTTAATAAGGGTGTCAGAGGGTGGGTATCCCCAGCAAGGCACGTTGGCTTAACAAGAAAGCTCTGACAGGTGGTCTTCCCAAGGCGCCACTCCAACATAACACCCAGCACATCAGAGATAGGGAGTCAGTTTTCCATTGATGAGGCATGTAGCCTCAATCCCCGGGGGATCAGATTTCTTCTTTTCTCCTCTAGCTCTCTTTTCAAGGCTGATTCTTCCACTTCTCCTTTCTTGTCTCATTCTTCTAACATGTCAGACCTTCTCCATCTCGAGGTCTTTTGTAGCGTGCTGTAGGTAGTACCAGCCACCAGAAATTATATTATATTGGTTGAAGTGTAAATATGAGTTAGGTTAGTTTTAGGAAAAGAGGTGTATAAATAATAAGTCTGACCTCATTCCAAGGGTCGATGAAATTGATGATTTTTCAGTCCATAGCTATAGCGCTTTCATCATTTTTCATTTCTGTAGTTTCAGAGCACAATGCTCCTTAGTCTTTAGAAGCTTTCAGTAGATAGATGCTCCCCTGGAGTTGTTATTATATGCACCAGTGTTGGCTGGAAACATGTTAATGAAGAAGGAAGGATTCTCTCAATGATGTTGTTAGCATTCTGATCTCTGGATTAACGCTCTTTTTGTGTTGTATGTTCCTTATGTCCCTTTATCTAATGTTTAAAGTAGATTAACGACCTTCTTTTCCATCACTATTGGATAAGTATGAACTTTTGGTTCTATGTTTATTCAGTATTTAGTGTAGCATGTTAGAGCATGGTTGATGTTTTGAATGTTTGGCATAAACTATAAGTAGATGGAATACTTCTAACCCTGATGTATCTTTTGAAGTTTATTTTGGTAAAGTTTATGAGAGCTTGCCGGAAACCTGACCTAATTAAATCCCCAGAGAAGACGAGCCAAGATAACCAACTATCCCCCAAAACAAAATAGTCACACTCCTAACTGAGCCCCCACACCATCGAGACCCAACTCTCAGGTGCTTGAAGGCCCGAAGAATCTCATTTCCCCAAACAACCTTTACAGGCAAAGTTGGCTGGTACCCCAGTACCTGGTGACAACTTACATCTGTTGGCGGACCGTGTCACAAAGTCCTGTCAACAGGAATTAAAAGACAGGTTTCTGCACCAAGAACACCATAGCAAAATGGAATTGTTGAAAGGAGAACTAGATCAATTGTTGACTGTGCAAGAACATTGATGATTAAGAAAATCATCACTCAAACTTTTTGGAGGGAAGCTATCAGTACTGCTATCTATACATTAAACAAAGTACAATTGAAGGACACAAAGAAGACACACTAAGAGATTTGGTATGGTCATACACCCAATGTAAGTTACTTCAGAATCTTTGGTAGTCAATGTTACATATTGAAGGATGATAGAAATGGAAAACTTGACTACAAAAGAGAAGAAGGTATTTTCCTAGGGTATTCAACCAAAGTCAAGGATTATAAATGTCTTAACAAGACATCTAACAAAATCATTGAAAGTGCAAATGTGAAAATAGATGAATTTGTAGAAAAGAATGATAAGGAAATCAAAAAGGAACCAGAGGACTACAACAGGTTTGTTTATATAGAACCTAACACTCTACCCGAGCAACAGTGTGTCACTCCCAAGCATCAGAACATTGCACCCGAGCATTAGACTGCAACTACCAATGATCAGGATAATACTCAAGATGATGTTCCAAACATTGGAGATGAGAATGAAGGTGAAGAAGATGATCAAAATGATGAACACAGAGCTAAACCAAAACTTTCCAAGTATGTCAGAAGACATCATCCACAGAATCAAAACATAGGAGACAAAAAGGCTAGAACAAGAAAAGGAAGTAAGTCACTTAACACAAGATGTTTACTTTGTGATTTTGAGCCTAAATCTGTTAACAATGTACTTGAGAAAGAAGAATGGGTCAGTACTATGAATGAAGAAATAGAAAAAATTGAGAAGAACAATATATGGACACTAGTACCGAGACTAGATGAAAATAATGTCATCAGTACCAAATGGATATTCAGAAACAAGTTGAATGAGAATGGATAAGTCACTAGAAACAAAGCAAGATTAGTATGCAAGGGATATGCACAAGAACAAGGTATTGATTATTGTGAAACCTTTGCACCCATCGCAAGACTAGAAGGCGTTATAATCTTACTTTCTTATGTTGCATTTAAAGGATTCAAGGTATACCAAATGGATGTCAAATCTGCATTCCTAAATGGAATAATAGAAGAAGTGGTATACATTGAACAACCAAAAGGGTTTGTTGATCTAGACAAGAGAAACATGGTATGTAGACTACACAAAACCTTGTATGGATTGAAACAAGAACCGAGAGCCTGGTATGAAAGACTTCACTGATAACTCATTAGCATAAAATTTGTTAGAACAAGTGAAAATAGCAATCTGTACTTAAAAGAAGATACCGATGGTAATATTCTGATTGCTGAAATTTTTGTTGATGATATCATTTTTGGAGGGAATGAATTGTTATGCAAATCCTTTGCTAATGAAATGAGAAAGGAATTTGAAATGTCTATGTTTGGAGAGATCAAATTCTTTCTTGGTCTACAGATTCTTCAACAAGATGTAGGCATTTACATCACTCAGTCGAAATACATCAAGGAAGTATTAAAGATATTCAAGATGGACAATTCCAAACCAATTGGAACACCTATGGCTACTGGATGCAAGCTGACAAAGAAGACAAAGCCAATGAGGTAAATTAGACCTTATACAAATCAATGATCGGAAAACTGATGTATGTTGTTCACACCAGACCAAATATAGCACATGCAGTTGGAATAGTTGCAAGATTCTCTGCTAATCCCAAAGAATCACATATGACTTCTATCAAAATAATTTTGAGATATCTGAAGAACACCAAGGACTATGGTCTATGGTACAAAAGAGAAGGAAAATTTGAGCTACAAGTCTATACAGATGTTGATTGGGCTGGAAACATTGATGACCAAGTGAGCACAACTGGAGGAGCATTCTTCATGGGTGACAGACTTGTCACATGGATAAGAAAGAAGCAAGGATGTATCTCTCAGTCTACTGCAGAAGCAGAGTATGTGGTTGCTGCTGCAAATTTCTCTAATATTGTATGGATCAAACAATTGTTGGAAGGTGTGCATATGAAGATCCTTGAACCAGTAATTATATATTGTGATAATACTAGTGCAATAAACATTTCTAAGAATCTAGTCATGCATTTTAAGACTAAGCATATTTCTATCAAGTATCACTATCTGAGAGAATAAGTGCAAGAAAAGGAAGTGGCACTAGAATATGTTCAATCAAAGGAATAGTTAGCTGATATATTCACCAAGCCATTACTAAAGGATACATTTGAGTACCTGAGACAGAGACTATGGGTCCAACCCTTGTCTAATGGTCACTAATCTGAATAGTAGGTTGCATCATCCTATACCAAATATGAAGATCAGTCATGTTGATGCAAACACAAAGATGGACAGAAACAGATACATTTGTACATTGCAAGGTACATATCTAAATCAAAAATTAGAACATTGTATTGTTGATGGATAGGGAAATTCAAGGAATATACTATGCAAAGGGATGGAACATGATATAGATGATAAAACAAGGAGAAGTATGTTTGTTTTGTATTGTTGTCAAAGGGAGAGATGTTCTCATTATCATAAGGGAGAATTATCATCAGGGAGAGATTTGCTTTATCATACAAAGGGAGAGATGATCCCATTATCAAAAGGAGAGATTATTCCATATCACATAAAGATAAGATATGATAAAGGGAGAGATCCTATCATTATCCATAAAGAAAAGTTCTTGAGAATCAGAAGGAAGAGTTAATCAATATTCTAAGGGAGAGTGGTGCAGGAGCACCCTAAGGTCTTTGAAAGATCTTGTTAGTCATTTTGGCTTGTAGGTTGGTTTGGCCAACCATAAATGATTAAGTACTATGTTATAAAGTCCCAAGTGTGTCTAAATGTGTGTTTAGGGTTAGTAGTGATTAGGGTTTGTTAGTTGTTGAGTCAAGTTGCTTCTAGAGGTCTATATCCTTAGATGTCAACCAAAAGGTCAAAGGGTTGACCAAAACTCCAAAATCAGGTGATTTTAAAGATTTTAATGTTTTCAAGTGTTTCAGGGTCATTTGGTAAGTTTTGAAACCAAATTGGGTCATTTGATTGATAGAATGTCATTTTTGACAAAAGTTGTCAAAGTTGTCATGACAAATTTTGCAACTTTGAAAAGTTGTCATGACAACATTTCCTAGTTTTAGGAATCGGCTTTAAATGTGCCCAAATCCTAACATGAGGGTCCAAACATGTGGTACTATGATATATAAGGTGGAATGAACCCTAAACTGATAGTTGGAATTCATTTTGTACGGACTGATTGTGGAGAAGTAGGATTTTGCATTGTATTTGCAGACAGAACCATCATCCAATACCTTAATGGATTGAATGGGTTAAATTAATGCATTGAAAGTGTTTTTTTTAATGTTTTTGTAGTCTTTGTGGCATTATTTTAGTCATTTGTGCATACTATTTAACATTTTGTAAATCTTTTAGTTTTCACTAGTTCTTTGTCCAGTTTTGGACCAGTCATGTAGATAATAGATTTTCTTGGCATTCCCGTAATCCAAAGTCCTATGGCCACTTGGAATAAACTAAATCCTTGTATATACTATTTATATATAGTGTGTAGAGTGTGTGTGTGTGTAGGGAAGGCAAGATAATATTCAGGCCCTAGGCGAGTACTGGCTATTCTAGCTAGGGGAACTGAACAAGATAGTGGCAATGGTGATTGCTTGGTGAATGGTGTATTCCAATCAATGGTAGAGGAGTGTAGGGGAATGTAATATAGACATTTTTATGGAAGGATAAGTTCAAAGGAGGTTTCTAGATCATCTAAAGAAAGTCAAGAAACCAAACCAGTGTTCATGCCCTAGAAACCCTCAATTTTAGGGGTTTGGTGAAAGTCCATTGTACAGACAAGGTGAGAATCCAAGACCTAGAAAATCTCTAAGTTTAGGAAAAACCAACAAGGAATATGTGTTTATATTTTAGGGGTGTTAAGTTATTTTAAGAGGAAATCCATCTTTTCTATGTTTAGGAGGGCTAATAGGCCTAAAAAGGCTACAAGGCCTAAAAGACTAGAAATCTTGAACTCAATTGGAAATTGGGTGAAAGATCCACAAGATTGGATCAAGAAGGGTTGGAAAAGACTAGAAGTAATTCAGGATTATAATCCTCAAGAAGATGATTCGGTTAGGGAAGTGTAATTCTAAGACAAGCCATGAATTGAAAGGCTTATGGAGAAGGATCTAGAGAAGAATTTGAACTTGTTGGAGAGCTCCTACGGTGTTAGAGGATTAGTGAGGAATCCTCTAGTTAGGGTAGTGAATGAGACCCTAAGAGAGACTAAAATAAGGTCTAGGTGAGAGAAAGAAAGCTCTAGGAGTGGGAGCTCCCCATCAGAGAGAAATTGAATACATATGAAATATCCATCCAAGGGAGAGTTCAGACAAAGAGAAAGATTGTTGTCAAAGGAAAAAGAGATTATCAAGAAGAGAAACATTCAAGGCAGAGCACATATCAGAATAGAGATATCAGATGATACATCTATCCAAAGAAGGGATCAAAGATTGAAGAAAACCACTCTGCAAGAAACATGTCTAAGCTATTTTTTAGCTTACCAGGAGCCATAGATTTGTAATAGTTACATTAGGAAAGCTTGATGAAATTGTATATTTCATATTGTATTAGTGATAGTATAGTATGATAATGTAGTATGTTGCCATCAATTCCAAGGGGAGAGATTGATGACATGTAACTCATTGAATGTTTGAAGATGTTAAGTTGATCACTGAAATGCAGTAGGATAATGCAAGACATTAAATAAATTAATGGATTGTATTTTCATTGATGTCAACTTGATATAATCTAATCGGTTATAATCAAAGTGTCAAAGACTTTAGATAATAAAAGAGAAAAATATTATGCTTTCTATAATGCATAAAAGACAAGTATTCACTATGTGACTACAAACACTGATGGTCAGTCGAACCCAATGGATAGAGATCACCGACAGTCAAGTCATAGTGATGCACGAGAAAGAACACCGATGAGCATCACCAATGAGAAGAATCACAAGCATACCCGATGGCCAAAAACATAGTGTAAACCGATGGATAAGCCTAAGGAGAACTGGAGTGTTGACTAACGCTATCAATGAGTTAAACACTAAGATTAACTTGAGTTCATAAATGACAAAATATCTAGCTAGCAGAGCTAAATATAGAGTTAAATGGTAGTTATCATTGTTTTCAATGACAAGATAAGCCAGAGATAATTAATGGATTTAAAGTTGTTTTGTCCATTTGGCAAGAAGATCTCAGCAAGATAAAATAGGAGTTTTTCTTTAAATCTAATTGGTGAGAATTGTCAATCATGCCAAGATCAAGAACCTAACAATGGTGATATCATATCTATAAATAGATAACTCAATTCATTATGAATTAGTGTGTGGAGTAAATGAAAAAGAGGATGCTAAAGAGAAACTGATGAAGAGCAACTTCATACAGTACTGCTCAACAAGCTGAGGAAAGAGATAAAGTTTTCTATAGACACCGAGCAATAGAGCACAGCATCACCGAGCAGAATCAAAGTGGAGAAAAGGTATAAGTAGAGTTATATTGATCATAATATTTTTATGAGATTACAATAGATCTGAAAATCTGCAAGTATAAGTTGTATATGTGAACAGATCATACTATTTCAGTTTAACCATTGATTCAGAAAGTCTCTTAACTAGGCGAGATTTAAAGATCCTTTCTATATTGAGATACATCCCAAGGAGTATCAAAAAGTTTTATTATAAAGATAGTATGAGATGCCAGATACCAATTGACATGCCAAGTGAGTGTTTGATCAAAGATGGTAGCATAGAGATGCCTGATATCAAGTGACAGACTAAAATTTTAAATCATTTTAAAAGGTCACACCTAACCATGTGTTTGTAACCTTTAACAGGGTTGGATCTTCACTGAGCTCACTTCACAAGAGTGAAAATTTTGGGTTACCAATCCCAAGTGGTTTTTCCCTTAACAGGGTTTCCAAGTTAAAACTCCATGTGTCAATGTGTTTATGAGTCATTACTTTAGTGTTTTGCATTACACTTAACATAACTGGATTGATCAGTATACTCTAGATAATTTACTATCTTTTGGTAAATTAACTAACTACTATTTGGTAAACACACAGTAGAATTTTTTACAAAGCATTTCGAGCAGAAGTAATTTGATAAAAGTATTTGGAGGAAGTCATCTTATAGGACTGAAATTAACTAGAGGTATAATATTGTGGTACTAATTTTTAAGGGTTGATTATTGGAATATTTTTGAGGCCACTGATTCACCCCCCCCCCCCCACCGCCTNGGCCACTGATTCCCCCCCCCCCCCCCACCGCCTCTTAGTTATTACTAATAGATTGGAAGTATGGAATGGGATGCGTGAATTCATTCGTGTTTGCATGGAGTGCTTGGTTGTGGCTAGGGCTTTGAAGGCTTCTATGGTTGTATTGCAATGGTGTTTTTTGAATAATTGATGTAGAGGTGGTGGCTAATGACTTCATTGATCATGTTTGAAAACAATCCATCTCCTATTTGTAACAACTTCTCACTTCCAAAGCCCCCTCAAGGACTCACCTTCTAGGCTACCCCAAGTGCCCCTAGTGCTTCCCAAACACCATATCTTCACTCTAGAACTCAACCTTCATTTCAACTCCATAAATAATCTCCTTATGGCCCATCTACCATTTTCCATTCACCCATTAAGTCTAGATAACCAATTCCTTACCCAACTCTCACATTTAGCCCTTAAAGCTAGTAGCCCACACCAGTCACTATTTTTCCCTTTTCTCCAACTTTTTACAAACAAATAAGGAAACTAAAACATGATTCAGATACCCTTTTGGGATCTTTAGCTCCTCCCCAATATTTAGTATAGACTCCTTTGGACCATACCCAAGATCCAATACTCATGCCACCTCCAAACTAGGCCTAATTCTCCTCATTTACAAAGAAACCCATAACTCCACTTACTCTCATGACTCTAAAGGCTGAAACAGTCCTTCTAGAGGTTCCCAAACAACTAATTTTCAAGTTCACAAGATTCTACCATTCACCCATGGCCTTAGCCACTAAACCCTCACTTCTAGGATCACACACATAGGGTCTGATCAAAAGGACCTCTTCAATCTCCTCTAGACCAAACCAACTGCATACAAACTTCACTATGGACCCCCACATATAGAATCCATCACAAAACCACTTCATCCTCTAAGCAATTTCCCTTATAACTGACTGGTGTCAAATCAGGGCTTAATCTCTGTCAGCGATTACAACCATTCCTTGTTCTTCAACCACATTCTTCCATCTCCTACATAAGATCAGTATGGGACAATAAATATGTTACAAGAGTGTGCTCTCCCACCATTCATAGTGACCACAGAGGGTGGGAGAGACTTAGCATTCTAAGAACTTCAAAAAAATGAAATGTTGACTGTGTCTAACCAGTCACTGGTTTGAACACACCAGTCCAATGTTCTTACCCTAAGACACGATGGAAAAATGAAATAATGAAAGGAAAGGATGGATAACAATGACTACAATTCTCTATATTATTTCTACATCGAGATCACACTTCAAACTACCATTTTAACTTACTGTTCAGACTGTACCCGTGAAACAGTGAAGGAATTTGCAGAAAATAGTTTTTGTTTTATTGATTTAAAACTTCTACATTGCTTGGTAGACTTACACCAACTCCACATGTCTCTGATACTTGAAAAAGATCCCTTCTAAATAGCCAAACAAGGCTAATAACCCCATGTATAACCGTAACAATCAGTTATCTGACTGTTATCAATTAGTTACAACTTAAAATCTATTGAGATTTGTTGTCTAGTTGACACTAAAGTGTCAACTTCGACAACTAACAACTATTTATTCTTCCACAAAATTTTATTAACCTTTCTAAAGGTTTATAACCCTATAAAAATCCTAAAAACTCTTATATCCCCTTACAAGCCTTACTAGGCCTAAATTGCCAACATGGGCAAACTATGACTTTTGGCACTCTTAGTGCTTTTACAATTTTTTATTGTCTCTAGTGGCCATATTACATTTATTATAGACCCTACAGGCCTTTAGATTCCCTTACTAGACTAGGATCAACAAGATGACCCTTAATGACCCCCCTCTAGGTGCATTATAGCCTTATGATGCTATTTACCCCTATTACATTGCCTTTATAGTTTAGGCTCATTA
>MU224262.1:2080311-2097946 GCA_018584345.1 Thuja plicata | reverse complement strand
AAGAACACAAGGATTTGAAAGGGGAAAAACAAGAAAAACCCCTTGTGAAGAATATGAATATGGCACAAGGCCTAAAGAATGAGAGCAATGAGCTCAATACAATATTGAGAGCAAGATAAGAATGTGAAGAGAACTGAGAAAGAAGAGAAGATTATTAGAGAAAGTGTGTGAGAGGCATCTCTTAAGTAGAGATGAGTGGAGGAGTTTGCATGTAACTCCCATCTTCTATGAATGCCACATTCATATTGTGTGTGTGACAAATATGAGATTCCTCTTAAGGAGGAATATCTATTTTCCTCAATAAAGGAAATACAAAATAGTGACATGTCCTCCTACTTGGACTAGAGGACAAATACAAATAAGGATACCTTGGTTTATCCTTTAATTACATATTTTCAAGCAAGGAAAGATTAAATTCTAACATAACCCTAGGTTGAATCCATGGGAATTCATGAAAGAATGAAAGAAATGGCAAGATATATGAATTTTGTAGGTTGTTTAAATTGTAGATCTGAGGGTTTTGGGTCTGTTGTTATGATGGGTTGTTTACAGATTTTGGGCATGTGAAATTGTTGGTCAAAAGGGTTTTTTTGATATTGTTTCATTTAAATGAGAGTTTTGGAGGGGAGTTTGAAGAAATGACCTCCTGGGAAGAAATGGACCCCACCATTAGATCTAGATTGGCCTTCTGATGAATTTTTATATAAAATTTTACCATGTTTGGTGAAAGTTGAATCTAATGCAAAAAA
Organism: Thuja plicata; assembly: GCA_018584345.1. Taxonomy (NCBI): domain Eukaryota; kingdom Viridiplantae; phylum Streptophyta; class Pinopsida; order Cupressales; family Cupressaceae; genus Thuja; species Thuja plicata. The sequence continues at coordinate 2,097,197 of MU224262.1, read as the reverse complement.
AATTAGTCAAACGGCTCGACGACCATCAAATTTTCATTGAGTGTCTGTAGAAAAATAAAAATAAAAAAATCCCCTCGACATTAAAAATGCTATGCAAAATTATTTTAAAAAATTAAAACGGGGGGCTTAATTTTTTGAAAATAAAAAATATATATATTGAGTGGGGGGTTGGGTTCACAGACCCGTACTCCACCCCAATACACAAAGTATCGCCAGCTGAGGTACTGCTGACAGTACCCATTGTCGGCCTGTAGTAGTACCTCCGGCTAGTGGGTACCACCCACTGTGGGGTGTGGCCCCCCACGTGACAGTGGGTTGTGGGCCACCCATGAGGTTTCCTCCAATTTATTTTTATTAATTTTTTTATATAGAACTTTGAAAACAAAAAATAAAGTTTGCCAATTCTTTTAATAAAGTTTATTATTATAAAAAAATTTAAATAAAAATTTTGGATTTACAAGTATAAAATACTTGTTGTTGTGCTTTTTTTCATGCCCATATATGCCTAGCGAGGTCACAGACCTGCATATGGAATTTAAATATGAAATATATATTGGCATATTGGAGAATTGTATTTTTGGGCATATGGTGATTTTTTGGGATCTAGATTTGAATATATCGCCTAGGAGGTTGTTTTTTCCTTCCATGGAGCATAACTTGGGCATATGGGGTCATATTTTGGATTTCAAATAGTCGAAAAAAAACTCTTGGAGAGCTCTACACTTTGTTTCAAATTTGGTGCAGATTTGGCATACTTTATTTGATGAGATTTTGATCTGAACTGTTTATAGTTTATTTTAACTATAGTGACATTGTGAATTTATGACATGGTATATATTAAATTTTTGGATTTGATGTCATTGTATACTCATTTTATATTTCAGATTGGTCTCATGTTGACATGGTTATCAGTATTTGGTTTGGATATATATGTTGCGTTGTTGGGTCTATAGGTTGTGCATTTGTGTAAGTGGTCTATACTTACAGGTTGCATATATGACTTGGATATGGGTTGTCTATGCCCATTGATCTTTCATTATGGATACATATTTAGATTGGTTACATGGTTTTGCCAAATAATTTTCTAATTTTTTTCATGTAGAGGAGGAGGAGATGTTGTTACCAGGTACAGTCATGGTGGAGGATTGTGGTTGACTATGTTATGCTGGCAGTTTGGACACATTGAGAGTTAGATGCTTGTTTCATGAATGTGATCATGGTGCAATGGATGTTTCTTGGGTTTAGGTACTTTGGCATGACATGATTGGATTTGTAGGTACTTTGATTTATGATCATTTGTTTAGATTCTTGATTTGGTTATGGCGGCATACCTTCATAGTTGAGGACATGGTTACTTTTGGTTTCTTTTGGGGAGCTCATGATGCATGCTTTGATTTTTTTGATGGTTTGATATAGTGGTTGATTCTTATTTTAGAGGATAATTTCATCATGATGTCATGGATATCTTGGATACACATTTCAGTGGGACCTTGTGACAATGATGATGTGGCAATGTAGGATTGGTTCTTGGTTTGTTTGTTTGTGGTTTGTATCTTGTTGGTTTGGAAATCTTGGTTTTACTTGGTACTGACATATCAGTTGTGTGTGTATAGACCTGGAGGAGTTTCATGTAGGATATGGATATCATGATATCATGGGTGACTCGGTACCACAGTTGAGAGGGATTTGTTGGAAGTGATATGTATTTAGTGTTTGCAAATGTTGGAGGGTGTCTTAGATCCTTTGTCTGCAGAAGTATCTTTGACATTTGTTGGTGCACTTATAGGTGGTGGTTATCTTCATGGTGTGTGGATATGGTGACATCTTGAGGACTCATGGGGTCCTTGGTAGATTTGTGTTTTATGATTTCATTTGACATGTTATCCTTGGTGTTAGGATGGTTTCATTTTTATTTCATGGTACACTCTTGATGCGAATTTAGAGTTTTTAAAATGTTATGGTATGTTCATATGGAGCATGTTATATCTTTGGTTGAGATGGTTAGATCATGGATATCATGTTTATGTTCCTAATTTTTTGGTTGGAACTATGACATTGATCTTGGTTTAGTTTCTTGGTATTGAGTACATTGATCATTTGTCGGATATTTCTTGATATTGTAATATTGCATTTGGAGTTGGCATGGATTGATCGATTACAGGTGCTCATGGATACTTAAAGACAGAGGTGATGTTGATTTATCTTGGGATTAGAGATGTATGTGTTGGGATGGTTGATGTTTTCAGTAGGAAGACCGAGGAGCATTAACCTGGTATGAACTTGAGAGGAGAGTGTTCTTAGATTAGTCTTGGTTAGAGACTTGGATATCTTAATGAGCATTCTCATTCCCCACTCTTGGTATACTTGACGGTTTACTACTTGAGAGGTATAGCCCATTTTTCCTTTTAGGTGCATTATGTTTATGCTTATATTTCATTCATATGTATCTTGAGCTATGGTGTGAGTTAGTTCTGGAGGATACATTTGAGAGATGGTTTGGCATTGGTTATCGCCTTGTGAATATGTTTTTATGGTTGAGTTTAGGAGATGGTTTTATTGGGAATATTACTTGGATTAGGAATGGTTATGAGTTTTATCTTCTTGTGAGAGGCTTACATCCATGATTGGTTATATGGTATTGTTTCGGTTTTGTTGTGGCTTCTTGTTTGGGGTTTTATGGAGCACATAATATTTGACACAATTGACATTTAGAGGTTTGTGTAGGACATGATTCATAGTTTCTCTTTGGTCTTGGTTATCTTCCTAGATGTTCAGTTTCATTTACATTGGATTTGGAGATTGGTTGGAGCTTATGATCAATAGTTTTGTGTTCATGTGTGTCATGTGGAAGATGGAATGATTGTTCCTTTATCTCTTTCCTTTATTGGTTGTGGAGAACTTGGGAGAGTGTTGGAGACTTGTTATGAGAGTTATTTTTGCAAGATATTGGTTTATATGTTGCATATTGTTGTGGATGTCCTTGAAACTACATGGATTCACTTCTATGAGATGGTGTGAGTGAATTGATTTAAGATTTGACATTACCTTTGCAATGGGCACTTCTTGGTGTGTATGTGGTAGGTATTTCTCTTGAGGCTTGTGATTGTATGTTACATGTTGGATATGTTTATGTTTTGGTATTCACTTGGTATACCCTAGAGGTATGGATAGTTGGATGGGTTAGCACATTTTGTGGGTACTATTTCAGCTATGGTTTTGACAACTACTGATACATGTGATTACCTTTGGATCGAGTGTTTATGCTTTGGGATATCAGTTGGTACAATATTTTATGATTCTTATGTGACAGGTTGGGTGGCTTTCTCTTTGGATGGCTTCTATGTATGTCCAGTGGTAGTGGCATAATAGGAGGTGGGATCATTCATGTTTGACATGGTGGATACTTTGATTTTTTTGCAGGTACCTGGATGGAGCACATGGTGTATTTTGGTTCATGATAGTATATATGCTAGGAGGGATTTTTCCCTTGATCATTTATGTGGCTATGTGTTCACCCTTTTGCAATATATAAAACAAGTGGGAAATTGATGAGAAAATGTGTGTTGTACACATTGCATAATAATGTTTATTATTGTATTATTTCATTTTATTATGTAAATGTTGCACCTAGATGGATGTGCAACATGTAGAGATTCCCATGGAATATTCTTGGTGAGTTTTATTGCAACATTGTGATATTATTTGATGTAATTATTTAATTATGTAAATAAAGTACCCAATATTGAATGTGGGTCTATGGGGTTAGGTAGCACATGGTTTTATGTAATACCACTTGGTGGTTTTGTGGGAGCTTTTTTATATAAAAGAAACCATAAGGGTAGTTATTGAGGTTAGATAGGTTAGCCAAGGTAGAATTTGTGAAGGTTGGAAGCATGGCATGGGATGTGCGGATTCATGCTTGTTCACATGGAATTATTGGTTGTGGCAAGGGCTTCGAAGGCTTCCATGGTTGTATTGCAATGATGTTTTGTTGAATAATACATGGTGATGGATGCTTTTGGAGGCTAGGTTTTTCCCTCGTGAGGGTTTTCCTAGGGTATATCTTGTGTCACATTTTGTGGGCATGTTGTCTATTCTCTTACATGTGAATTCTAAGTGTTTATTTGCATAAGATCTATTATGGGTTATGTGGAAATTGTCATATAGTTGGCTGCAAGTTTCCTAACATTGCATACATCAATATAAACCATCATATAAATATAATCCATACATTATCCATCTAACCAAGGCATCCATTTATGCATCTATACAAGTACATATTGATTTATATTCATACATAAGAATCTAAGTAAAGTAAATGCATCCATAGATAGGCATCTAAGTATAGTAAATGCATCCATACATCATGCATATAAAAATACAAAAAAAAAACATACATATCAATAGAACCATATAGGAATGCATCCATCATAAGTCTCGTGGCATATAGATTATCAAAATCATAAATTCCAATATGTAATGACATCAAAGGAAGAATAAATCATCAGTATTAGTAAGGGGGGGGAGAGGTACATCAATGTCCATATCCATAAAGTACATCAAGGTACATCATCAAAGTCCAAAATAAATATAATCAATAAGAGAGAATACATCATCAGGAATCATGTCCAAAAATATGATTTAAGTTTGACAACGATATGTGCTTGCACCAGCACTTGCACTGGTAGAGGGGCTTGTACTAGTCCCCACATGTAGATCACCTAGTGGTCTAGGTGATGGACCTGTACCTTCCTGGCTACTTTTTCCCTACTGCATAGCCCGTATCTGAGCTACCTCTGTGACTAAATTCTTAATCAAACCCTGTGCATGTGCCAATTGACCTTGTAATGATACCATACCAGCCTGTAATACATGAACATCCTAACTAGGGGCAATAGGAGCAACTAGTTGACCTACCTGTCTGACTGCATGAGGCCTATGTGTTGTCCATCCCTATTCCAACATAACTCTTTCTCTAATATGACCATACCCACCCTGGTCTCCATATCAGCCTCCATCCCTACCACCTCCACCTACACCTCCTATAGAAGCTATAATCACTCCACCTTTGTCTCTCACAACTCTGGCAGAAGCACCACCAACACCTCTACCACCACCACCCTTGGGTCTGTCACCTCTAGATCTTCCCCCTCTTACCCTTGCACCCCTCCATCATCGAGGTTAACCATCATCATCATCAGCATCGTCATCATTATCATCATCATCATCATCATCACTATCAAGTTCAGGACCATCAATAGAGGGTACAGGCTCTGTCAAATCTATAAATATGGGAAAGTGATGAATAGTGAACCACTGCTCATAATTAACTATCATCTCCGCATCAAGGGTATCTGATCGATAATCCTAAAACCTTAGAAAAATTCTATCAAAATCACAATGAGTTGTCTGAAAGTATACACATGGACCCCATAAACCTCTCTCAGCCTGGACTCGAGCATACAATTTCAAACCCTATGGCATCCCCTGAATCTGACCAAACTATTGTAGAACTCAAGTAAGGAGGAACCACTCAAGGATGAAAGGTGTGCATCCAATCAACCATCATGATACAAAAACATAGGGAATTTCATTATGATCCTCTATCTAAATCTCACAATCGAGATATGGTCACCAGCAAACTGTGTCAATGTCATCAATATTTCTTCACCAATACTCTATCTTTCCCAACTGAGGCTAGAAAACTAATTTGCGGTATACATAGAGGTATATTCATCCCACTGGATGATCTTTGTCTACAATTGGTCTAGTCGTTGGGAGGTGCTCCCAATCCCATATCTTTAGAAGCACAACTCCCACATAAAGTGTTGCACTCTGTTGGTAAACCACCTGATGAAGCTCATAATACAATTGAGATAAAATATAGGACCCCCATGCAAGTCTGCGAGGTTGAGAAACCATGTCCTCCAAAATTTGGCCCCAACCAACTACAAATCTGTAGGTTCTCCGATTTGACCTTATAAATTCACCAATCAAACCTACTAAAACTGAGGGAATTGGATCATATCTCTATTGCATAACTCTCCACCGAATGGTCTTGTCTCCAATAGTTTCATCTTGAAACATTCATCGGCTTACCGCTCCATCATACACATGATCATAATATACAAGCTCTCCCATGATAGAAATCCAGAGAATATGATATACGTCCTCAGGGGTAATCATCATCTCACCCATTGACAAATGAAAGGTGTTGTGATCGGAATGTCATCTCTCGGTTAAAATTGTCAATAACCCCTATTCGCATGGAACCATGGCATATATAGAAAATAGTAGAGGCCACACTCACTAATCACTTGTCTCTCCTCCCTGGTCAAAGCATGGATCATCCTAAATGGCTCAGGATACTAACCTCTCATATTTAGTTTCTGAAAGGAAATTTATTTTCAAGTCAAACACATATCACTCAGTTAATCATCAAGAATCAATAAAAGAATTCATATCATCTACTTTCTCAAGTGAGATTCACAACAATCTCGTTGGGCGCATCAAATTTCATTCTTCTAGATCTTGAGGACGAAAAATCATCCATCTATCTATCCTATCACATTGACATTAAACTAACATCAACAAAACTGATTAAAATGACATTAAATAAATTAACTTCAAAACATCATCAATATATCCAAACATCATCAACTTTGAAAGATCAAACATACAAAAATTGAGTTTTCATCAAAAATCAAGGAGGGCAATTTTTGGATAAAAGTGATGTTTTGGTTCGCAAAAGCGACCAAATGCATATGTGCCACAAAAATTCAAAACTGGCATTTCATCTTGTGTAAACAACACAAAATGGGGCAAAAGAAAACTCAATTTAAAAGTGACACAAAATATTGTGTAAGCGATGCAACAATGTGTGGAAGTGACGTGAAAAAAACCCTAACCCTAATGCAAAAGTGATGAAACATGTTGTAAACACAACGCAAAAAATAATGTTAAGTGATGTTTTTTTTGTAAAAGTGACAAAACAAGTAAAACCTAGGGATTTTCCATAAAAATAGGTTTAAAATATCTAAAATGAGCTAAAATCTAGTAAAAATGATGAATTCATGAGCAAAGATTGGTGAATCACAGGAGGTCCATATGTCGGAGGTCTCTGAAAGCACCTCACCTTCTCGAACCGATGCTCTTGGATTGGAATAACCATTTTCACCTCGAGAGTAAAAAGGTCAATTTTACCCTATATATCTCATTTTTAACCTAATAAGGGTAATTTTTAACCAAATATTTCACATGGAGCTCAATTATTCAATTTTTATTATCAAGCGTGAATTGAAATCAAAAATTTTAATCGGGAAATCAATCAAAATTCAAAATCATTGCAAATTTGAAATATCATCAAAAAATCATGAACATTACAAAAATCACCACGGCATCATACGAATCATTTTGATTCATTTCTCAAGGGGGGATACCATCATCAGGACACAAAATTGTCGAAATTGGGGATATCAAACATCAAAATTTTAAAATCAGAATTGAGGCATCAAAATCAATCAAAATTCAAATCAAGGAGCCATATCAAGGGTTTATCATCATTGGGTCAACATTGAGTCATCAAATAAATCTGGTTGGTATCTTGACATCAAATCATTGAATCATCCTCAAAATCAGAATCAAACATCATATTATTCTTTGAACCAATGCGCTTTGCACATCGATTTAAAAAGGGGAAAATGTATATGCGTAAAAGTGGTCAAAGAAAAAAATTCAAGCAATTTGGATTAATTAAAATAAAAAATTGATTAACTATGTAATTGAACTAATCATTTGATTATATAGTTCTTTAATTAATTAAATCCAACACATTCATAAAACATACATGGCTAATTTAATTAATTCTTTTGAATTAATTCCTCCTAAATTGTCTCACCTACCACTACATGACAAAAATCAAATTGACCAATATAAGAGAGGAGGAATGAGCATACATGGACCACCAAGAGGCTTTCAATCTTGACCATTTAATTATAAAAGGGAATCTTGTCCACTCAAAGGGGACATATCATAAAACTCAACTCAACCTACATCTTGATCATGGTTAATCTAATTCACCCCCTACACCTTGGGAAATCCTATAAATAAGATGCATAATTAGAGTAAAAGGATCCACCATCATTCATCTTCATTTTAGCGTAATTTCATAATGCTAGCTTGTGCATTTAGAGCATTGTTACTATATTCATTTTAGCTTAAGCTCATTTAGACTAAGATCATAATAGATAATTTGCATCATAATGTAGTGATCTTGATCATTTAGAAAGAATTTGCATCATTTATCATAGCATCTTTCATCAAAGCATCTTTCATCATATCAAATTCTCATTTTCTAGGTTGTCACTTGAGGATCAAAATTGCAGTTGAGAGCATAATTCAAGTCCCTAGAACTAGAGAGCCATAGAACGCTCATGATTATTTTAATTAAATTGTTTAACTAGTCATTTATATTGATTTTGAATTAATTGATCATATTAATGTTCTATGAAGGTTTGTAGTATTCAAATTACACACACAACATATTTCAAAAAGAAAAAAGATTTTCGTCTCCAATTTCTTTTATGGCTATGGCAACCAGTGATCGATATGAGGACAAGCTTGAGGGTGCAATTAACTTCTTACAATGGAAGGTTTTAATTACATCTTTTATCAAGGAGAAAAAGTTGTGGATCTATGCTAGTATAAAAGTTACACCACCAATAAATGATCATGTTGGTATGGATTCACATGAAGTCAAGGAGGCCAAGGCTCAGAGGATCATTCTTGATGGAGTAAGAGATAATTTAATTCCTCATATGTCAGGGAAAGACACTGATAAGGAGATGTGGGATACACTCACAAGACTTTATTAGTGTGACTACTATACTCGTAAGATGATCATCAAGGACAAATTGCATATTACCATAATGTCTAAAGGAAAGAGTGTGACCTCGTACTTTTCCAAGCTAACACAAGTTAGAGATGAGTTTGTTGTTGTTGGAGAGACAAATGTTAAAGATGAGTTTGTGCATATAGCCTTGAATAATTTTTTGAAGCACTGGGAAGTGTTTTTCAAATGTATTTTTGACAAAGACCGACTACATAATTGGGTGAGGCTTTGGGATGGTTTTGTTCAAGAGAAAATTCATGAAGGTGCTCATCGAGGAGACCAGACGAAGAAGGGTCAAAAAAAAGAAAATATTGCTCTTGCAAGAAAGGGTAAGTGGAATTATAATAAAGGGAAAGAATAAGGTTCTTCTTCCAAGAGTGGTAAGAAGAAATATTTGAGCAAGATAAAAAAAAAATTTGTGCCATCAGATGGGTCACTATGCCAGTCAATGTCTGAATAAGAAAAATAAGGAAAAGCAAAAGAAGCAAGTTGTTGCTACAACTGAGGTGGATGATTTTGTGTAACGATTTGAGAATGAGTTTTGACTAGTTTCTTGTCTCTCAAGTTTAGTTTCCAATAAGGTGCATGGTATATTAATAGTGGGGCTTCTTTCCAAATTATGAGAGTCGGAGAATGTTACACCAAGCTGGAGGAGAAGAAGATGGATTTCTATATTGAGCTCGGTAACAATGTCAGGTACCATGCAACTAGTGTTGGCACTGTCCAATATAAAAGGGATTCTAGAAAACCCTTGTTGGTGGAGGATGTGTTGTATGTCACTAACATCACAAAGAATTTAATATCAATTTCTAATTTGGAAGCCATAGGTTACATCATGACCTTTGAGAGGGGAAAAGTCTATATTCATCCCAAGGATTCCAAAGTTGCAAAAGTGATTGGAGTCAAGAACAACAGCTTGTTTCAGTTACAGTTTGAGTCAACACATGAATTAGTAAGAAATTTTAGAGAGCAAGGAGAATTGTGGCACAGGAGGATGGCTCATCTTCACCATGAAGCACTTATTGTGCTCAAGGAAATAGTAATGGGACTACCTGAGATGAAGACAAAAAAACATGAGATGTGCAAGGACTGTGCTCTTGGGAAATATGCTAAGACCAATTTTCCAAGTAGCGATAGTATATCTGAAGGGATTTTAGACCTTGTACACTCATATGTGTGTGCTTATATGTCAATAGAATCCATGAATGAGTATGAGTATTATGTTACTTTCATTGATGATTTTACCAGGAAGATGTGGATATATTTTATGAAGAACAAAGATGAGGTATTTAGTAGGTTCAAAGGTTTTAAGGCTCTTGTGGAGAACCAGACAGGGAGGAAGACCAAGATATTAAGATCTGATAATGGACGCGAGTATACCTTGAATGCCTTCAAAGATTTATGTGCTCATGAAGGTATCAAGAAATAGATGACAATTCCATACAACCCTCAATAGAATCGGGTTTCTGAGGGGATGAACAAGGCTATAGTTGGAACAACCAAGACCGTGCTTCATGATCAAGACTTACATTGGTTCTTATGGGAAAAATCTCACAATACAACCGTGTATTTGTAGAGCAGGATCCCTCACAATTTTTTGGGAAAATTGACTCTAGAAGAGGAATTCAATGGTAAGAAATTATATTTGGGGCACATTTGCATTGTTTGATGCCTTGTGTATTGTCACATTCCTGTTGAGAAAAGAACCAAGTTAGAACCAACTGTAGAGAAGGGTATTCTTGTCTGGTACAGTAAAACTTCTAAGGCTTATTAGGTTTACATTCCTTCCCTCAAGAAAATAGTTGTTCATAGAGATGCGAATTTCAAGGAGGAGAAGGCTCTTCATAAGTCTAGAAGCTTAATGAATGAGGAGGATAAATCATCCATGATTGAGGTAGCACAAATTCCTCAAACTTCAGTCACACAAGATGGAGAGAAAAGCAAGCAAGCTGAACAAGATGATCAGGAGAAACAAAAAATTCATCAGCCTCATATTCCTATTATAGAGAAGAGGAGGAGAAGGGTGAATTAGAACAATTTGAGAGAGGTCCAGGAATGTGTTGGTGATACACAAGATTTATTTAGATAGATAAATTCTCCCATACGTTATTCTAAGTATGTGGCACTTATTAGTGAACTAATTGAAGTAGAGCCTTCCATATTTCAAGAGGCGTCCAAGCACCAAGTATGGAAGGATTCTATGGTGAAAGAATATTCTTCCATCATGAAGAATAGCATGTGGGAGGTAGTACCACAACCATAAGATAAGTCTGTGGTGGGTTTGAGATGGTTGTATAAGATTAAGCATGTTGCTTATGGTAGTGTCGAAAAGTTTAAAGCTCATTTTTTTGCTTAGGGGTTTTCTCAAAAGGAAGGACTCGACTATGAAGATACTTTCACTTCAATAGCCAAGTACTCATCCATAAGAGCTATAATTTTTGTAGCTAAATAGATGGGTTGGAAGATTCACCAGATGGATTTTAAAACAACCTATCTCAATGGACTAATTGAGGAAGAGATTTGCATAGAGAAGCGAGAAGAATTTGAAGCACATGGGAGGGGTTCTCATGTTTGCAGATTAAAAAGAGCACTCTATGGACTCAAGTAGGCTCCTAGGGCATGGTATTCATGTATTGGAAGTTACTTACAGAGTGTAGGATTCATCTAGAGTGAGACTGATTCAAACCTATACTGTGTTCAAGTGAAGGGTGAACTTCTCATACTATTGTTTTATGTTGATGACTTATTTATCACAGGGTTAGAGAGCTCATAACACACTACAAACAAGATCTTGCAGGAGAGTTTGAGATCAAGGAATTGGGTTTTATGCACTAATTTCTTGGATTAGAGTTATGGAAGAAAGGGGGAGAGATCTTCCTTGGATAAGGGAAATATTTGATTGATATCTTGAAGTGATTCAAGATGGATAACTATAAGCCCATGTCCACACCACTTGTGAATATCTAGAAGAAGATTGATGCTTCCAGATCAGAGGTAGTGGACTTGACTTTATATAGACAGTCGATAATCTCTCTTATGTATTTGATCAACACTAGGTCAGCCATTTGTTTTGCAATGAAATCTCTCAGTTAGTTTGTGGTGGAACCTAAATGTGTGCACTGGATAGCTATGAAGCATATTTTGAGATATCTCCAAAGCATAGTTGATTATGGGTTTAAGTATGTTCAACAAGATGGAGTGAAGTTCGAGGGGTTTACTAATGTAGATTGGGAAAGTAGTATAGTTGATAGGAAGAGCACTTCAAGGTGCAGTTTCAATTTGGGATCGGGAGAAGTCTCTTGGTACAATAGGAAATACAAGTCAGTTGAACTGATTTTTGCAAAGGTTGACTATATGGAAGCCAGTATGGCTACATGTGAGGTTATTTGGTTTCAAAAACTTCTAGTTGGGCTCTTTGATCAAAAGATAGTTCCTACAATCATTTACTATAATAATCAGAGTTGCATCAAACTCTATGAGAATATAGTGTTTCATGAAAAGCCAAAGAACATTGAGATCAAGTACCACTTCATCATAGATTGTGTGTTGAAGGGGACAATGATACTTTGGTAGATTCCTATAGACAAATAGATGGAAGACATCCTCACAAAGGCTTTGATGAAGAATAAGTTTGTATTCTTTAGGGATAAGCTGGGTGTTGTGGAAAACACCTTCCTCACTAAGAGGGAGTGTTGATTTTTGTTTAGCTTGAAAGGTGGAGTGGAGTTGCTTTAAAGAAACTCAAGTTGGATTTTTAGCAATGACTTTATTTATATTCTTTACAAGAATATTTCTAAGTTTGTGAGGTTGAGTGAAACCAAGAGTAATTTTATATACGATTTAAAGCCAAAGAAAGCAAGGAAAGATTATTTTCTTGCAAGCTAAGTAAAGCAGTTGGGCTCTATATATGTAATATTATTGTAGAAAATTGGTATTGTATTTTTGAAGAGAAGGTTAGTTGTTAGGATGAACAAAAGATCCAACATTTGTAGGTTTTTCCCCACACTGGGGTTTCCCGGGTATGTATGTGTTAATGTCTTTTTTGTGATTGGCTTCTGTTATTTTTTTTTCTTCCACTATTATTTGCAGTTAATTAACCCAGAGTATTGATTGTTATAAATTGGGTAGAGTTTATATTCTATGAATTCATTGTGTAATTAATCAGTACCTGGGTTATAAGAAATTAACACTCAAGTTTTGATAACAAGCGTTTGTTCTGGGCTTGATGTTTTCCAACAAAGATCGAGTTCACCTTATTATAGAGTGACTTCACCTTATTGGAGAAACCAACAAATTAGGGAGGATCTCTCACCTTCAAAACTGCTTCTCTAGACTTGACTCCTTATTAGGATTCAAAAAGACAAGAATATATAAACTCCACAATAATGATTATGATAAAAAAATAAGCTTTCTTATATAGAAAAGAGTTAGGTCTTAAATCTCAAATGAGTGGCCCCAAATTGAGGCCTCAAATTCAAATTATAAAAATAGATCCTAATTAAGCTAAAGTGATGTGCAAGTGCATCTTATCAAATGGGCCCCCTTGCATGACAATTAACCCTTGGGGGACCATAAGAGTTAATTATATACATAAAATAGGTCTGGATTAAGGAGGGGACTTGACATTATGATCCATCATCAAGAAATGAATAATGTGAGAAAATAGAAATGAAAGTTTAGCAGACCCGAGTGTCAAAATAGATGGAGGTAGTTATGACCTTAGGGCTAAAAGGCACAAGGACCAAGACATAATATGAGAGAAAGAGGTGAATGAAGAACTAAGGAGGAGGTAGAAAAAGATGGAAAGGAGAAGAGAAATCACTAGGAGATCAAAAAATTATCCCAAAAAAGAAAGAATTGCAAAATCAAAATTAAAAATGATATAATAAAGAGGAAAAGACTCCAGGACATGATGGTCTTCCTGTTGAGTTCTACAAAGCCAACAGCAAATGGATTTGCAAAGACCTTCATGATATCTATAGTGAGGCTTTAACCAAGGGTACCTTAGGCAGCCCCATCAATAGTGGCATCATTAAACTTCTTCCTAATGAAGGAGATAAGGCCCTGCTAAAAAATTGGAGACCTATTACTCTTTTAAATGTTTCTTATAAGATATTTGCCAAAATCTTGGCCATTAGAGTTGAAAATATTTTACCCAAATTTTTGTGTTTGACACAAACTAGCTTCATTAAAGGGAGATACATTCTCAAAAACTTAATCACCAGCTAGGAAGCCTTAAATTGGGCTAAAAACTCCTAGCAGAACTCTGCTATGTTTCTTCTGGACTTTGAGAAGGCTTATGACAGAGTGGAATGGAGCTTTATCTCCATGATGTTGGAAGCCTTTGGCTTCCCTCCCTTCTTCTATAATGCGATCAAAGTGTTGTTTAATGATCCTTATGCTTTGGTTGACATCAATGGATCCCTTTCATAAGCTTTTCCCCTTGGCAGATCTATAAGACAAGGTTTTCCTTTGGCTCCTTCCCTTTTTTCTATAGTTGCAGATGCCTTGTTCTATATTCTTAGAGACAACACCCTTTCTCCTTCGGTTAAAGGTATTTCCCTTCCTGATGGCTCTGACCTTATTAACTATTAGTTTACGGATGACACTGCCATTTTCATGAATCTTCTGAAGAAAATTCTGAAACTCTGCAAGATAAACTCAAGATCTTTTGTACTATCTATGGGGTTCATCTCTCTCATACCAAATCCATATGTCTCGGTTGGGATGAGCAGTCGCTAGCCTAGTTTAATATTTATAATTATCTGTGGGGGGGCCTCACAAGATTGTCAGATATCTAGGCATACCATTCTCTGTTGAACCTTCACTCAAAGACATGTGGCTCTGGGTTAAGGAGAAAATTACAAAAAAATTGAATAAATGGCACTACAGGTCTCTGTCGTTAGTTGGTAGAGTGCAAGTCTGCCAAAAAATTATTTCTTCTTACAATATCTATTACTCTTCTGCCTGGATGTTCAGCAATTACCAAATTTTAGAAATTCAAAAGGCTATAAGGAATTACCTTTGGTCGGATGGCAAAGGGAGAAAAAATCTCCATGCAGTTAAATGGGAATGGTGTCATAGTGACAAACTCCTTGGGGGGCTGGGATTGAAAGATATTAAAATTATGGGGATAGCCCTAGCCACCAAATGGATTTTCCACTCCTTAGCTGGGGATGATCTTTGGAAATTTCTTGTTAGGAATAACATTGAAAGAGGCTTCCCTATGAATTCTAGGTCCTTGAAGAATTTGCCTCTTAATGACTTGATCTTTGGGTGTTTTCCAGTTGGGGTTCAAGGCTCGGCTATATTCAAATCCATTTGGAAAGCCTAGAGAAAGGTTAGAATTTATGTTACTAATAAATCTTTCCATGATGGTAATCATCTATTTGGTGAAAGGTCCATTTGGTGGAACTTGCAATCTTCTGGTAAGCCCCTTGCCCTTTCCCAAGGATGTTCTGCCAAATATTGGAATAAGATGGGCATCACTCAATTCATGGATCTCTTTGAGCATAATAGTCTCCTTAGCTGGGATGAATTAAGGATCAGATTTAACATACCCCTATCTCAGAAAAGAACTTACAATATGATCACTAAAGCTTGTAGAGATCTTCCCACTTATTGTCATATTGACTCGGATAGATTGTTGAAGACTAAATGGCCTAATAGAACCTTTATAACCAGAATCAAAGCCAAAAATATTTATGGTGTGATTGGGTATAATGATTCCATCATGGGCCATATCAATAAATTCTGGTACACTAATCTTGATATCCCCTCCTGGAAGAAAAACTTTGAAAGGTTATGGAAAAGCCCCATTGACCCTAAGATCAAAT
This sequence comes from Thuja plicata, assembly GCA_018584345.1. Lineage (NCBI taxonomy): Eukaryota > Viridiplantae > Streptophyta > Pinopsida > Cupressales > Cupressaceae > Thuja > Thuja plicata. The sequence continues at coordinate 2,081,471 of MU224262.1, read as the reverse complement.
GTTTTAAATGGATTTTGACTCTTGATAAACTCCCTATCAGAAAGGACTTCTCTACAACCCAATATTGTAACATCTGTAAACTCCCTGAAACTGGAAGACATTTTTATTTTTTATTGTAGCTTTGCGAAAGAAATCTGGCTCATGTTTGGTTTTACTCTTCCTAGAGACATTAATGTTTTTGAAATCATTACTGGACATATTAATGGTGCTAAAAAGGATACTAACTTATTTTGGGATATTCTTTCATCTAATATTTTTTGGCAGATCTGGAAGTGCAGGAATGAGGAAAGGTTTGAAAAAACGCCCAGGGTTCTTACTGAGTCTTTCAAAAGTCTCACTTTTTTTAAAATTTTCTTACAGGTGCAAATTACCATGAGAGTTGAAAAAGAAAAGTTCAAAAGGCTTCTGAAGAATGGGTACGCCACCTTTTTCGCATATGAGCTCAAGGATGGACAGGCCTGGAGAAACCATATGGACAACCTGCACTTTTTTGAGAGAACTATAAAACAGCTCAACCAGGAGCTGAAAAAGAATAGCAAGTTTGCCCCGGACAACATGATCTTCTTGCTCCACCAAGTGCAGAAAAGAAAAACATCGTTTGGATGGAGGGCACCATGGGATGGACTGCTTGGGTGGATACCTTTGAGGATCTGCTCTACTAAATTTCAGTTTAATACTTATGTTTTCGTAAAACTTGTATATTTTTTATACTATCGGTTGAGGCAATGCCTCTGTTTTTGTGATTTGATACTGTGAACTTAACTTGGTTATTTTGTAATGATCTTCTTATTTTCAATACAAAAAAAAAAGGCTAAAAGAATAGACTAATAATAAAAGAACTAAATAAATAAAGATAAAAGACCTACAAAGATATAAAATAAATATATAAAAATAACAATAACAAAATTAGAGAAAAATAAAATAAAAAAGAATTATAAAATTAATAACCTAAAAAAATGAAGATTTAAAATATGAAGAAAGAATAATTACAAGAATGGAATAAAAGATCAAAAGAAAGAAAAGAAAATTAAACGAAAAGAACTCAAAATTCAAAAAATAAAGAGAAGAAAGACTTAATATATAATTTACAAAAAGAAAAAATAGAAAAATATTAAGAAAAATAAATTAATACAAATGAATTATATATATATATATATATA
>MU224262.1:2009409-2038199 GCA_018584345.1 Thuja plicata | reverse complement strand
TGGTTGCAATATCTTTGTTAAAGTAGTTAACGAATCTGTTCAGTTGTAAGGATTTAAAAGAATTTGCATAATACTTTCCTATAGAGATTAGCGTAGGAAGCTGTTTCCACACCTGAGTTTCCTTACATCTTTTGTTTGAGTGTTGCAAGTTCGGCTTGCATGAAGGTCAATTATTTGGTGAGAATAGAGATAGGGGTTGGTATCTCTTTTTCCTTTAGTCTTTTAACATCATAATCTTTAGGTAGCTTAGCTCCAATGGATGCTAGATGTAGAAATTATTTCTCTTTGTCTTCACCAATTATCTTTTCCAATGATCTTTGGAATTTCCTACTTTGTTTGAATCTATTGTACTCTTCCTCGGGTACGTCTCCATCACTATTTGAGTCAAACAAAGGGTGAGTGATGTGAATCTCTTCCTCACTACTAGTGTCTTCTTGTCTTCAGTTCTTGTCATTATTGTACTCCTCAAAAGTTGTACTCCATTCATTTCTAGGAGCTTCCATTGCGGGTGCAGGTGATTCTGTGTCAAATAAGGGATTGCGAGATGTTTCTCCTTGTTGAAAGTGTAGCAATCTAGGAGGTACTTCTAATTTTTTAGCAAGATACTTGTTGCATATTGTGTTAACCATGAATTTGAATCTCAACTATGTCAAAAGTTTCCCAATAGTGTCAAGTGAAGTCTCAAATTGTCCAAGTAAGTGTGTCCAAGTTGTAAAGGATTGTTTGTTGTTTGATGGAAGTAAATGACTCCAATGTCAAAGGGTTAGAATTCCCTGATAATGAGCTGGGAATCAAGTTATTTTTAAAAGTGAATAGACCACATGTTTTGAGACCAATTGTAAGAGCCCAAAATGACATGCAAGGTAGACTTGTGAAAAAATTTTGAAACAGCAACAGAGAGATTAGAAAAAGCAATAGGACCAAACTAAGGAGCCAAAAGGGTACCCAAATACACTAAATTTATCTGAGAGACAACAATGCAACTACCCATTGTTCTAGATGCGACACAATGCAGGTGAGCTTTTGATGAACCAAGTGCGAGTTTTGATACCTAGGATGCGACCTTTCTCCCTAGAGGCGATGAAAAAATGACCAGATGTGAGCCAAAATACTAAATGTGACTTTGCACAACCATATACGAGCCAGGAAAGACTAAAGGCGAGCCTCTAATGTTCTGTCAAGTTTTGTCAAGTTTGTTAAGTTTGTCTCAAAATGCGTGAAATTTGTCTGATTTGCAGATTGTTTTATGAGACTTTCCAGTGAGTGAAAAACATAGCATGTAGTCTAAGGATTGAATTTTGTCACTTGTTTGAAGGATTTGTCTTTTTAGTATCTTTTAAGCACATCAAGCAATTTTGCATTGTTAGGCGTGAACAAACACATCCTTAATCCCTAGTATCTAAGCATAGGATGAAAATATTTTCTTGTAGACTCAGGTACACACTCAAATACTAATTAGAATATGGACATCACCAAGCACACAATAGCTCTCATTATGATGCCATATTAGCCGACTTTAAATGCAAGTGAGGGCATGAAATGATGAGTATCTTGGGGCAATTACTATTTGCCTTACACAAAGATTATCACCCTTTCAGGGATGAATGGGTAATTTTGACTACAATTTGTTTATTATGATGGGGTAATTCATTCGAAACTATCTCCCATAGAATTGCACGAGGAAAAATTGAGGCGTATAGCCCTATGAGTACTAAAATGTGTGTAGTCTCGCAAGCAAGATTCAAGCAGCTCCGCTCTACACACACCCAAGCGTGTTCAAAGAATGATGTTGAGATTCCAAGAACAAAACCAATTCCATCTTCCAAGGATTTAGCCTAAAAGGAAGCAATTATTTATAGTGAGCTAGAAGGGTTGGTGTAAAACCTGTCCTCACTTGGGTCATTCCCGGGAGATTTTTTCTTGATGTAACACTAGTCTTGCTACTCCCTAGCTTCCTCTAGGGTCTCCTAGGAAACTCTATGGACCTAATAGGGTTCTTCAAATAATCCTATCCTCCTTATGATTCTTCTCACAAATAGCTTTGGGATTGAAACCCTCAATAAGTTCCAATTTCCAAGTCAATTACACCCAAAAGAGGGCTACTAGCATTAGGCCTAATTAGGCTCCTTTTCAGAAATATCTTGTAAAAAATATTAAAAAGTCAGAAAACTAACACCATATCCTAATACCCTTTTTCAAGAACCTAAGGATTTTCTAGGTCTTGGCTTCCAGAGGTGTCCGTACAGTACATCCTACAAATATGCCTAAAATTTACGGTTTTAGGTCTTTTTCACAGTCTGCACAAGAAATTGATTTTCTTGGCTTACAAAACAACTCACCCAAACTTCTCCTCTAAGTTAGGGTTCCTCCACTCAAAATAATACATTCCCATGATGCTTGATTTAAGCAATGAATGCTTTCAATCTCTCTAAACTGCTCTGCAACTGTTGGTGATCCCTAGCCATGCATCTTTGGCTCGCCTAGGGCATCACCTTATAAATAGATGCCATACTTTCTTGGGCCCCTCCTTCACTGTACATAATGTACATGGAGTAAACTTCCATAATCCAAGAGCCCATGCAATTTCCATGGTGGAAAATGGATCTATGACCCCATTTGCATACAATGCTCAATTCAAACCAGCGACGGGACAAAAACTAAAAGATTTTACCAAAGAAAATAAAACTATACAACTTAGAAAAATACCACCAAAAAAATTCTTAGAACAATATGCATTACCAAAATCAAAGCTTACATTAGCATATTCAATCCATTAAAATACCAGATCCTCACAAAACACAAAAACTATAACTGTTCTTCAATTATACAGTCCGTACACACTCTGACATCAACTTGCCAACACTTGAAAATGATCAAGGATAGCCTCTTATAGTTGAAAAAGGCACTAAAACATAGGTTTCAAATAGTTAAGGAACTAATTCCTTCAAAGTTGCATTCTTGCAACAAATGTTGTCAATGTTGAAAATGACAACATTGACAACTTTTGCAACTTTTTGGATATGCTATCCAAACTTGGTCAAAAGGTGTCCAATCTTTCCCAAAACACTAATTATGGTGTATAAACATGAAATAATACCTTTAGTACTTTTATTGGCCATAATTGGCACTAAAATCATAAAACACCCTAATAGACCTAGATTGGACTCAAAGGTCACTAAGGACCTAAATAGATATCCTCTCACTTCACACACTACACATTAGGACTTTTAGTCCCTTTATTAACATAGTGGTTTGGATAGAACCACTACAAGATAAAACATCAAAAGAATCCCTAGGTTACATTGCATATTCTAGTCTACCTAGGTGCTCCTGCACTATACTCTCCAACAAGGAAAGCTATGTCACTCTTGTGGACAAGATATCCTCTGAAATGCCCACCTTCTTGAAGTATGCCTCTGCAATCCATGAAGCCTCTGACTCTGGTCTATCTTTCCACTGAATTAGGTGTTCCATGTAGACTTTATACCTTGTAGTCTTCTTTACTCTAGAATCCAGAACTTTGTTAGGTACCATCTATGGTTTGGGAGGCAATACAGTAGCCTCAACATCCTCACTGATTCCATGACTACCTTAACTGATCTCATCCAGCTTCTCTCTGAACTGGATTAAGTCCTGCACATTGAACATCAGAGATATGCTCAGTCAGATGGTAAGTCTATCTTATAGGAATTAGCCCCATATTTGGCTAGGATTTTTCAAGTTCCCACCCTTTTCATCTGAATCTTGGTAGGGACACCTTTTTGTATCCTTGATTTTTTCAAGTGAGCCATCACATAGTCACCCACCTCAAACTGAACTTCTCTCCTTTTTTCATCCACTTTAGCTTCAACTTTTGTTGATTGTCTTGGATTTTCTTCTTGACTTGTTCTTGGATCTCCTTCATAGTATGGGTGAAGTCCTCAGCATGCCCAATTCTATACTACATACCTCCAAGATCCCTGAGTTCACAAACACCCCTAGGGTGCATGCCATAAACTACCTCAAATGGGCTTCTTCCTGTCATCCTATTCTTACTGTCATTGTAAGAATATTCTTCTTGGGGAGTGACCACATCCCAAGTCTTCCCATACTCCTTAGTTAGGCACCTCAATAGGTTACCCAACACCCTATTTACCGCCTCAGTTTGGCCATCATTATGAGGGTGGTAAGTTGAACCAAAAGATAGATTGGTGCCCAATATAGTCCATAATGTCCTCCAAAAATGGCTCAAAAACTTCACATCCCTATCTGATACTATGCTCAAAGGAAGACCATGAATCCTCACAATCTCCTTGAAAAACAAATAGGCTATGTGGCTAGCATCATTAGTAGTCTTACATGGAATGAAATGCCCCATTTTACTAAATCTATCAACAACTACATAAATGCTATCATACCCCTGCTTGGTTTTGGGTAGGCCTAAAATAAAATCCATACTCACACACTCCCATGGCCAGTTAGGGACTGGTAGAGGCTGATACAACCCTACAATACTCATTCCTCCTTTTGCCTTCATGCAGACAACTCACTGCTCCACATATTTGGTAACATCTTTCACCAACTTTGGCCAATGGTAGAACCTTTGCACCAGCTCTAAGGTCTTGTTCATACCAAAGTGACCACTTAGAGATCCATTATGTTTCTCCTGTATGAGATTCATCCTCATAGATCCTCTTGGCACACAAAACTAGTTACCCCTGAATAACAATCCATTTTGCAAAGTAAACTCTGAGAACTTTCTATTAAAATGGTTTTGAAATTCCACACATACCTTGTATGCTTCCCCAAATTCCTCATCTGCTTTGTATAAGTTTCTAAAACTATCAATGTCAATGCTATCTAGTTGGACTTCTTAGACTGCAAGCAACCTCTGGCTTAAAGCATCTGCCACCTTATTGAGCTGTCCCTTCTTATGATTTATAGTAAAGGTGAATGCTTGTAAATACTCCATCCATTTCAAGTGCATGTTGCTTAGTTTCTCCTGAGTATTTATGTAGCTAAGAGCTTGATTGTTAGTAAATACCACAAACTCTTTAAGCAATAGATAATGCCTCCATTTTCTAAGGGATTGGACTAAAGAATATAGTTCCAAATCATATGAAGAATATCTCTTCTTTGCCTCATTCAATTTCTCACTAAAGAAGGAAATTGGCCTACCTTCTTGACTCAATACACCTCCCGCTACCATCCCACTTGCATCACACTCAATAGTGAACAATTTCTCAAAGCATGGCAATTGTAGGAATAAGTACCTAGTTTTTAGTTCTATTACCCTTGTATTGGATCACCAACTTAAGATAACTACTAAAGCACCTAAGTAGCATAATATTAGTAATATATTACAAAATAAACAAGCTAAAATATCTTTTAGGGATTTATTTTTACATAAATAATTTGTGCAAGAACATTAGGAAATACAAATTCAATTTGAAACTTGTCGATATGTAATGGCTTCATTACATGCATTGGGTTTTGTTGCATGAGCATCTGGGTGTATGTGCAATGCTCATCATAAAAAATAAATTTATGGTTTGGTTTTAGTTTTGGTTTTGTTTGGATTCAGTCACCAGGAGAAATCAAGAGCCATCAGGAGGTTTTGGGAGCTATCAGGAGTAATCATGAGCAGCGATCAAAATGCAATCTCAGAGATAGATTGTCTAGAGTTGAAGACATTATATTTTTCCATTAGTATATGCAAGGAAAAACATGATAAACACCATCAATTTATACTACACTGATAGATAGGGCACAACACTACCCGGCGACAAGGTTATCGATACTGCTAAGTACAAAGCATCCTGACAAAAACTATTCAGTGTTACCCGATGACAAAAAGGACAAAGGAACCTGATGAGTAACCAATAGTGCAACCCGACAATCAGTTCAAATAAGGAACACCAACAAACTTTCAGTTCACACCGATGATCAAGAACCGACAGTCGGTTACATCCCGCAAATGTGGATCTGACTTTCCACGTCAGATAAATGACTGAAGTTTTATATTTAGCTTCTTGATTTGTTTTAAATCTATTACATGAGGGAAAATCAATGTAATTATTATTATTTTTATCAGTTTAACTGATTTAAAACATGCAAACTAAAGGATCAAGGTCAAGTTGTATACCTTGGATCTAGAGTTAACATTGTAATGCATGATTCTAAAATAGGTCAAATAACTTGTATAAATAGTGTTAGTAATAACTGAGAGGGGGGGTGAATCAGTGGCCTCAAAAATTTATCCTTCAAACATTAACCACCAATCAAATAAACCTCAAATTATTAAGTCTCTACAAGATGCATGCCATGAAATACTTATAATGATTAATTGTCTGTCGGTTTTCCTTGTTTGTCCTTATTTTTCTTGATTACTGATAAGCAGTATAACTTTTTACCAAAACTCGGTAAATAAGCAGAGTATACTGATCAACCCAGTGTTAACTATGTCAGATACAAAACAATAAAGAAATGAATCATACACACATAACACATGAATTTTTAACATGGAAACCCTGTTAAGGGAAAAAACCACTTGGACCGGTACCCCAAATTTTCACTCTTCTGAAGTGAGCCCTATTAGGATCCAACCCTGTTAAAGGTTGCAAATACACTGTTAAGTGTGACCTTGTTAGAGGATTTTATACATAGAGGTTTTCACTTATTATCAGGCATCTATTGCTACCATCCTTGAATCAGCCTCCTTCTTAGACTGTCAATAGGTATCGATAAAATCCAATGCTACTTCATGAATCAACCTTTTTAGCACTCCTTGGGATGTACCTCAATATATAGAAGAATGTTAAGCCCTGCTCTATTAAGAGACTTGATGCTTCAATGGTTAAACTGAAACACTATGACCTATTTCTAATGCAACTTTGAATTGCATATTTTTAGATCTATTTAAGTACATTACCTCTTTGATCAATGTATCAATTCAATTCTTTGTGCTCCACACTTTCTGCTTTGCGATGCTGTGCTTCACTATTCATCGGTGTCTGCAAAATTCTTTAGCTCTCCTTCAGCTTGATTGATCAGGACTGTATGAAGTAATTCTTCATCAGTTTCTCTTTAGCGTCCTCTTTATATTCACTCCCTTTAATCCCCTTTTCATGTGATAAAAAAATGAATTAAGCTTGGCTCTTATATAGACATGATATTCACTGTTTCTTGATTCTTGATTCTTGGCGTGAAAAACAATCTAGCCAATTTGATTTAAAGCATAACTCCTGATTTATCTCATAGTTATCTTCTTTCCAACTGTACAAATCTTCTTTAAATCAATTACTTCACTCTGGTCGAATAAAACAAAGAAAACAACTAGTTAAGTCTATCTTTAGCTCTTGCCAGCTAGATATTTTTTCATTTTCTGAACTCTATGTTCTGTTGGTCAACTCTTCAGTTAGTTGTCAGTGACAATTGACAGTTCCATCGGCGTGACTCCAGTTAGCTTTGGGATCTCCGTCTGTCGGGCATCATTGGATTTTTTACTCATAAGGAAACTCTTTTTTTAGCTCGTCGGGCATCCTGTGGTTTTGCTTCGTCAGGAAACACTGTCTTCTGCTCATCAGGTATCACTGTGAATTTTTTCTTGTCCTTTACCGATGGTGTGCACTCCGTCAGTGTTTATCTGTTACTTAGTGAATACTTGACTTTTATGCATTGTTGAAAGCATAACCTTTGTTCCATTGATTCTTTGAATTCTTTGGCATTATGTACATGACCGTACAGATGATATCAAGTTGACATCAATGACAATACAAACCATTAACTGATTTAATATCTTGCATTATCTATAACTTAACATTATCAAACATTCAATCAGTTACATGTCATTAATCTCTCCCTTTGGCATTGATGGAAACATACTATATTATCACACTATACTATTTTTAATACAATATGAAGTACAACAGTTGAGATTCATCAAACTACCAATCTTTTGTTTGATAACCGATAAATGTCTGATCTCTGGTAAGCTCTATTGTATCTTAGATTTGATTCTTACAGCTCTTTGTCTTCTGATGTGTTGAGTCCTCTTCTTGTGTCAATTTCTCTCCTTTGATCGTTCTCTCTTTTTTGATGTCTTTTTCTCTTTTCATCAAATCTCCCTTTGTGTAATCATTTATACAACTTTCTCTCTGTTTGGATATAACCTCTCCCTACAAGGAGTAATCTGATAATGGATAATATTTCTCCCTTTTTCAGAAGAATGTGATAATATGGATAATCTCTCTCCCTTTGACAACAATGCCAAACAAATATCTCACAGATATCTGACATTCATGTCAAACAATCTTTTCTCTCCATCCATAACATATTCCTTGAATTTCCCTTATCAATCAGCAATACAACAATATGCTCTGGTGCCCGGTTCTGATATATACCTGTCTGTATATAGATGTATATTTGAATTTCATCTCTTTGCTTGCATCAACAAGAATGATATTTTGATAATATGTAGGCTGATGTAGCCTTCAGTCATATTACTGACTGGTAGACAAGGGTTTGACCCCTATTCTCTTTCTCAAGTAATCAAATGTATACTTGGCCAGTGGCTTGGTGAAGATATCAGCTAATTATTCTTTTGATTGCACATACTCAAGTATCACCTCCTTTTCTTGAGCTTGTTCTCTCAAATAATGATACTTGATGGCAATGTGTTTAGTCTTGGCATGCATGACTAGATTCTTGGAGATGTTTATTGCACTGGTGTTATCACAATAGATAATTACTGGTTCTGAGATCTTCATATGCATACATTCCAGCAACTATTTGATCCATGCAATATTTGAGCAGTTTGTAGCAGCAACAACATACTCTCCTTTTGCAGTATACTAAGAGATACATCCTTTCTTCTTGCTAATCCACGTGACAAGTCTATCACCCATAAAGAATGCTCCTCTAGTTGTGCTCTTCCGATCATCAAGATTTCCAGCCCAATCAGCGTCAGTAAACACCTTAAGTTCAAATTTGCCTTCTCTTCTCTACCATAAGACAAATTCCTCAGTGTTCTTCATATATCTTAGAATTCTTTTCACAACAGTCATATGTGATTCCCTGGGGTTAGCAAAAAATCTAGCAACAATTCCTACTGCATGTGCAATATCTGGTCTAGTGTGTACAACATACATGATTTTTCCAATCATTGATCTGTACAAAGTCTAATTTACCTCTGTTGTCTTGTCCTCCTTTGTTATCTTACATCCAGTAGCCATCGGTGTTCCAACTGGTTTGGAATCTTCCATCTTGAATATTTTCAGGACCTCTTTGATGTATTTGGACTGTGTAATGAAAATACCTTCACTTTGTTGAATGATCTGTAGACCAAGAAAGAACTTGATCTCTCCAAACATAGACATCTCAAACTCTTTGTTCACCTCATTAGAAAATTATTTGCATAGCATATCATTGCCTCCAAATATGATGTCATCAACAAATATTTCAGCAATCAAAGTGTTAGCATCAGTATCTTCCTTCAAAAAATTATTATTGTGTTCACTAGTCCTTACAAATCCAATACGTATAAGATAGGAATGAAGTCATTCATACCAAGCTCTAGGAGCTTGTTTCAATCCATACAAGGCTTTGTGAAGTCTACATTTGTCTGGATTGACAAACCCTTCTGGTTGCTCAATATATACCTCTTCTTCAAGTATTCCATTTAGGAATGCTGACTTGACATTCATTTGATATACTTTTAATCCTTTGAATGCAGCATAAGAAAGTAGTATTCTTACTCCTTCTAGCCTAGCAACTGGTGCAAAGGTCTCTCCATAGTCTATACCTTCTTCTTGTGCATACCCCTTGCATACTAGTCTTGCTTTGTTTCTTGTGACTTCTCCATTCTCGTTCAGCTTATTCCTGAATATCTATTTTGTATCAATGACATTCTTGTCATCTGGTCTTGGCACAAGTGACCATGTCTTTTTCTTCTTAATCTGTTCAATCTCATCATTCATAGCACTTATCCATTCCTCATTATCTAGTGCAACATTGACAGATTTTCGCTCAAACTCACAAATTAAACAATTTGAGGTTAAAGACTTACTTCTTGTTCTTGTACCAGCTTTCTTATCTCCTATGATCTAGATCTCTGGACGGTTCCTTCTTACATATCTTGCAAGTACAGGTACATCTCTTTATGTATCAGCTTGATCATTATTTTGATTTTCATTCTGTTCTTCATCACCTTGCACATTATTCTGATTATTATCCTGACCGTCGGTAACAACAGTCTGACCGTCGATTGCAACACTTTGTTGTTATGTAATTAAGCATTGTTGCTTGGGTAGAGTATTGATTTCTTCACAGTATACAAACTTGTTGTAGTCCTCTGGTTCTTTTGTGCTTTCCAGCTCATTCTTTTCTGCAAATTCATTTATCTTTACATTTGCACTTTGAACAATTTTCTTAGAAGCCTTGATGAGACATTTATAAGCTTTGCTCCTGGTGGAATACCCTATAAAAATACCTTCATCACTCTTGGCATCAAGCTTTCCATTTTTTTCATCCTTTAAGACATAACATTGACTACCAAATATTTTGAAGTAACTTACATTGGGTGTTTTACCATACCATAGCTCATAAGGTGTCTTCTTTGTGTCTTTCTTCAATTGTACTGTGTTAAGTGTGTAGATAGCAGTACTGACAGCTTCCCTCCAGAAGATTTGGGTGATGCCTTTCTCTATCATCAGTGTTCTAGCACAATCAACTATTGATCTGTTCCTTCTCTCAGCAATCCCATTTTTTTGTGGTGTTCTTGGTGCATAAACCTGTCTTTTTATACCATGCTCATTATAGAAATTAGTGAATTCATCTTATATAAATTCTCCTCCTCTATCTGATGTCAAACATTTCAGATCCTTACCACTTTTTTTCTCTACCATAGCCTTATACCATTTAAACATCTTGAATGATTCAAATTTATCTTTTAGAAACATGACTATCATCATTCTAGAGTAATCATCAAAAAAGAGAACAAAATATCTATCTCCATAATAACTCTTTGTCCTCATTGGTCCACATAAATTAGTATGGACTAATTCTAGAATGTCATCAGATGTATGGGTTTTACTTTTGAAACTAGACTTAGTCATTTTACCTTTTGGACAATTCTTGCACATGATGTTGTCTGGCTTTGTCATCGTCGGTAAGCCTCTTACATTTCTCCTTCTACTTATTTTCATCATGTTGTCAAAATTCACATGACACAATCTTTTGTGCCACAACCATATGTCTTCATTTCTAGTCATTAAGCAAGTGGTGTTAGTATCATTCAAATAGAATAAGTTACCTTTAGTCTGTTCATCGGTACCAATCAGTTTCCCTGATTCATTGAAGATCTTTGCCTTCTTATTCTCAAATGCTACTCTGTGACCTGAATTATTCAACTAAGAAACACTCAACATATTATAATTCAATCATTTTACCCAATAATCATTTTCACATTTAATCAGGTTATTCAGCATTATAGTTCCTTTACCTTAAACTAGACAAGGTGTATCATTACCCATTCTTACTGTTCCACCATTATAATGCTCAAAAGTGTTAAACTTTTCTTTATCACCGGTCATGTGGTGAGTGCAGCCACTATCTATAATCTAGATGTCATTCTTGCTAACATTAGCTATGAGTGCAGTTTCTACATACCTTTCATCTTCATCTGAATCATCCTTCATAGCTACAAATACTATCTCAATGTCTTCATCAAGTTTAGCGTCAGTATCTTCATCTTTGCAAGCAACTAGGTAGGTATCCTTCTTTCCTTTGTCCTTGTAGTCTCAGGTATCTCTTCTTTCTGATTGTCGGTAACCTCTGTAATGTTTGTTATCACCTTTGTCAGATTTCTTCTCAAAATATTTGTCATTACTTTTGTCATCTTTTCTTCTGTTAGCACATCTTGTAGCAAAGTGTCTAATCTCTTTACAATTAAAGCATACAAGTGGTAACTTGCCTTTGTATTTACCTTTGCCTCTCTGCATTCTTCTAGCCATAAGTGCCTCTATTTTATTTAGATATTCTTCTTCACTTTCACTTTCACTTTCACTATCTCTTCTAGATGTGTGTCTATGACTTGATTTTCTTATTCTCATAGAAGACTTAAATGCAGACTCTAAGTTTGGTAAGACACTATTATCAAATTTATTCATCTCAAATGAAATTAGTCTACCAATTAAACTATCAAGAGTAACTATATTGTTTGCTACAGCTCTCATTTCTTGAATGGCACAAACTCTAATAGCATATACAAGCAATAAGGTTCTTAAGATTTTAATTACCATTGTCTCCTCTTCAAGTGCACCTCCAAATCCTCGTATAGCATTGACTACTTTTATTCTTATGTTGTACTGTGTGATGTTTTCTCCTTATTTCATTCTAAGATTGTCAAATTTTCCACTAAGGCTTTCTTCCTTGGCTCTCAGAACATTTGTATCACCTCCATGTACAAGCTTAAGTTTGTCCCACATCTTCTTTGTAGTTTTGCAATCCTTGACATCTTCAAATTCAGCATCAGAGAGTGAGGAAGAAAGCTCTATAACCATCCAGTTGTGTTCATGCTTCTCTCTCAATTGATCTACTGTCAATACTCATGTAGGCAACACATATTCAGTATCTAAGAATTGAGTAACATCATTACCAATACCTGATAAGTGGAGTCTTATCCTACTTTTCCATTAAGAAAAGTTGTCTTTTTTCAACTTGGGCACATCTCGTCTATTCATCTTGTGATCTTGACTTAGGTCTTGAAACCTTCCATTCTAAAGACACAAGATCTGATACCAATTGTTAGTAATAACTGAGAGGGGGGGCTGAATCAGTGGCCTCAAAAATTTATCCTTCAAACATTAACCACCAATCAAATAAACCTCATATTATTAAGTCTCTACAAGATGCATGCCATGAAATACTTATAATGATTAACTGTCTGTTGATTTTCCTTGTCTGTCCTTATTCTCCTTGATTACCAATAAGCAGTATAACTATTTACCGAAACTCAGTAAATAAGCAGAGTATACCGATCAACCCAGTGTTAACTATGTTAGATACAAAACAATAAAGAAATGAATCATACACACATAACACATGAATTTTTAATGTGGAAACCATGCTAAGGGAAAAAATCATTGGGACTGGTACCCCAAATTTTCACTCTTCTAAAGTGAGCCCTGTTAAGAGCCAACCCTGTTAAAGGTTACAAACACACTGTTAAGAGAGACCTTGTTAGAGGATTTTATACATAGAGGTTGTCACTTAGTATCGGGCATCTATTTCTACCATCCTTGAATCAGTCTCCTTCTTAGACTGTCAATAGGTATCGGGCAAATCCAATGCTACTTTCATGAATCAACCTTTTTGGCACTCCTTGGGATGAACCTCAATATATAGAAGACTGTTAAGTCCTGCTCTGTTAAGAGACTTGATGCTTCAATGGTTAAACTAAAACACTATGACATGTTTCTAATGCAACTTTGAATTGCAAATTTTCAGATCTATTTAAGTACATTACCTCTCTGATCAATGTATCAATTCAATTCTTTGTGCTCCACACTTTCTGCTCTGCAATGTTGTGATTCATTGTTCATTGGTGTCTACAAAATTCTTTAGCTCTCCTTCAGCTTGATTGATCAGGATTGTATAAATTAATTCTTCATCAGTTTCTCTTCAACATCCTCTTTCTATTCACTCCCCTTAATCCCCTTTTCATGTGATACGAAAAATGAATTAAGCTTGTCTCTTATATAGACATGATATTCATTATTTCTTGATTCTTGATTCTTGGCGTGAAAAATAATCCAGCCAATTTGATTTAAAGAATAACTCCTAATTTATCTCATAGTTATCTTCTTGCCAACTGTACAAATCTTCTTTAAATCAATTACTTAACTCTGGTTGAATAAAACAAAGAAAACAACCAGTTAAGTCTATCTTTAGCTCTTACCAGCTAGATATTTTATCATTTTCTGAACTCTCTATTCCATCGGTCAACTCTTCAGTTAGTTGTCAGTGACAACTGACAATTCTGTCAGCGTGACTCCAATTAGCTTTGGGATCTCTGTCCGTTGGGCATCATTAGATTTTTTACTCATCGGGAAACTCTATTTTTAGCTCGTCGGGCATCCTGTGTTTTGCTTTGTCGGGAAATATTGTCTTCTACTCGTTGGGTATCACTGTGACTTTTCATATTTTCCTTTACCGATGGTGTGCACTCCATCGGTGTTTATCTATTACTTAGTGAATACTTAACTTTTATGCTTTGATAAAAGCATAACCTTTGTTCCATTGATTCTCTGAAGTCTTTGGCATTATGTACATGACCATATAGATGATATCAAGTTGACATCAATGACAATACAAACCATTAACTGATTTAATGCCTTGCATTATCTTCAACTTAACATTATCAAACATTCAATCAGCTACATGTCATCAAATAGATCCTCAATCAATTGGGAACATGTTTTTCGATGATGATTGTAGCCACTGAGAGCAACTAAGTATCAGACAAGAGAATTCATGCAGCAGCAGAGACAAAGATCAAATCAATTTTTCAAGAATAGAATAAAGGCTATAGACAAGCAGGAAAAGGTATTAATCAAAAACTATAAGTGATATTCATATACTGTAAGCTTTAATGGATCTATAATCACAATTATTGATTGCATACAGTCAGGTCAAACATATTGTACACATTCTAACAAGTGGGGTACACTTAAGAAATCCTTTCAAGGAAGGAGGACTTAATAGTCCTATTGTAAATCTCTTAATCGAGTGCACACTATGTCAATGTTGCTAAAGCTCTTAACAAAGTAGATCCTAATAGGTCTCCACGTTAATACTCCTAACAGGGTAGATCGTTAGAAGTGATCAAATTATAAGCCTTAATCGGCTCCCTTCCATTCTGTAGATAGTGAAGTTTTGTGGGTGCCATCCCACCGTAGTTTTTACTTCCTAACATGATTTTTCTATGATATCATATATTGTGTTATGTGTCTATTAATTTCATGAATGTTTCTAAGAATGTTGCATACAATTAAGTTTATGAATTAATACTACAGGCATAAGAAAGAACATCAGATGTGGTGGGTAATACAATAAAGTTTGATTGCTAATGAAAAAAGGTGAAAAGAGTTAATAATTTTAGAGGTAATAATTCACCCCTCCCCTCTTAGTACTACTTCCCATTAATCCCAACATGATTTTCTTCTTTCACTACCTCAACCTATTCATCTTCCTCATCACTTACATCTTCAACATGAATACCTCTATGATGTGATGTTTCAATGGGTTCCATCTTGGAAGTTATTCCTCTCAACATCTCCATCATGATGGGGTCTTCTCCTCTTAGTGATACTCTTCCCCTACCATGACCTCCTTGTCTCATTTCATAGAAGTTCTCTGTAGTTGCAACTCTTCTCTTTTCCTCTTCTTGCCCATGACAAAATCTCCTTTAGAACTTATTTGTTTTTTACACCTTCAATTGTCTTCAAACCTACATTAATACCACTTAGAGTATTTTTACCCAGGGATATGCCCTAACACGCATCAAGAAATCTCACACAACAAACCACAAACAAATTACAAAAATTATTTAAATATTAGCAAACATAGAAACTTGAACCACAACTTAATAAAACATGAAGAAATGTTTTGCCTCCAAAAAAAACTTAATATTTTTGTCTCTAAAAGAACTCCCTTTCAATTGAATTTGAATACACATATATACAATATGAGGAAAGTGAATATTCATGAGGAGGAAAATAAATAGTTATTCCAAATTTGAATTGAAGAGCTAGAAGAAAATCCAACAACCACAAATAATTAATATATTTTTTATTTTCCTGATTTTAATGGATTGGTTGTGAAGTAAAACTCTAAACGACCTCCTGATTACTCTGGATATCACCTGACGGATCTTGATGACTCCTAACAGCTCCAGACAATCTATCTCTGAGATTGAATTTGGATCGCTGCTCCTGATTACTCCTGACAGCCCCCGAAACCTCCTGATGGCTCTTGATTTCTCCTGGTGACTGAATCCAAACAAAACCAAAACTAAAACCAAACCATAAATTTATTTTTTAATGTTCTTGCACAAATTATTTATGTAAAAATAAATAATAGAGAAAGAGGCAGAATACACATGGTAGAGGTTAGAATAGTGGTGGAAGAGAAAATTCTACCAAACAAGATGAAGCTAGTACCTCTCAGGCGAGTTCATACACTCAAGAAACAAGAGGTGGAAGAAATATTAGAGGAAGAGGTGAGTCCTTCAAAGGACATGGAAATTTTGGAAGAGGGAGAGGAAGAGGAAGAGACTTCATTGGTACATGCTACCAATGTGGGGAAACTAGTCATAGAGCATTTGAATGTCCACAGATACATCAAGGTGGAGGTAAAGGAAAAGAGGCCAAATTTAACGTGGCCCAAGCAGAGGATGAAGTTGCAAAAACTTCAAGACAAGGAGAGGATTTGGAGGATGGAGAAAATTTAATGATGAGATAGATTTTGTTAAATGTAAAGAAGGTAGAAGCTGAAGCAGTTCAAAGGTGAAATTTGTTTCAAACCAGATGTAAGTCTAGTGAAAAATGTGAAAAGTGATTGCAAATAGTGGTAGCACAGACAATATTATGTCTGACTACATGGTAAGAAAGTCAAATCTAAAACAGTTAAAGTGTACACCCCAGCCCATACAAAGTTTCATGGGTGCAAAAGGAGCATCAATTACTAGTAAGAGAACAATGTTTGGTCAATTTTCAGATTGGTAACTATAAGGACAAAATATTATGTGGTATAATGTCAATAGACGCATGTCACATCTTTCTGAGTAGGCCATGAAAATATGACAGGCGGGCTATTTATGATGGAAAAAATAATGCATTTACTATTAAGAAGGATGGAAAACAATTTGTTTTGAATCCCATGAAGAGTAAAGAAGAAAATGTTGAAGGAAGTTCAAGAGTTTGTTTAGTTTTAGAAACAAAAACTTGAAAGAATTAAAGAAAGAGGGAGTTTGTTCTACTTTTGTTTCCTAGTTGATGCAAAATGGGACATCAAGAAAAGAGGAAAATTTACCCATAACAATTCAATAGGTGATTGATGAATATGCAGAGATAATGATGAAATAATTACCAAATGGATTGCCACTGGTAAGAGAAATCAGTCATTGTATGGATTTAATTACAGGCTCAAGTTTTCCAAATAAGGCACCAAATAGAATGATACCTCAGGAAAATGAGGAGATAAATAGACAAGTCCAAGAGTTTTTGGACAAAGGGCTGATTAGAGAAAGTCTCAGTCCATGTTTTGTACCAACAATATTGGTGTCAAAGAAGGGAGGTGAATGGAGGATGTGCACTGATTTCAAAGCTAGTATGTTTCTAGGGGAAGAATACTAGCAACATAAGTTTGCAAATTGAAAACTCAAATTAGGGGCCCATTGGGTTTAAAATTCATTCTATTTATAGAATAATTTGGTGAATGGGAGGTTAGGATTGAAAGTGGAAGAGAGGCGGAGATTGAATCTTTGGTGATCCATGTGAGGTGGTCTAAGTAATTTAACTCCCATTGGTTAGGGAATTGACTTTCCCTTTTTGTAAATGGAAATTGTAATTCAGGATTTATTTAATTCCTTTTATTAATTACTTTAGCCATGTTTTTTATTTGTTTTGATTGATTTGAATTATTTTGATTTAATTGGCTAAGGTGATTAATTTGATTTAGTGATTAAATCACTTAGGAGATTAAATTTGATTTAATGAATTATGATTATATATTGAAGAATTGTCTTGAGATAATTAGGGGTATGATCACACTTAGGGAAAATAGGGTCTATGGTCATAGTAGACCAAATTAGGGTGGTTACAGACATAATCTCAATGATAATGGTGTGGGGATGAAAATTGGGAGAGAATGTGCAGAGGTAAAATGGATGGTGACCAACCTGTTTGAAGAGGATTTTCTTTTTGAAGTTGATTCAATTCTTGAATGGGCGGTCCTAGGGATTGGTTTTGACATCTCAGAATGTTTTGAAGATGAAGAGGACGTACGTGTTTATGGGTTTATGCCCTTTATTCGTTGGTGGGGTAAAGTGGACAAAGGAAGGTTCAGAGCTAAAAGGGAAAGAGTGTGGGCGTGCTTGCTGAAGTTGGTTGTTAAGTAGGAAGAAGCACTGGTGAAGATGAATGTCCTAGATATGAAGGTGTCGAGGAAAAAGAGGTCCTGCCACGGGAAAAAGCGTCATCTGGGAATGTAATGGAATGAAATCTTTAAAAAAAATTATTTCGTCCAATGCTCTTTTTCTCTCTGCGATATTGCTACAAACAGGATAATGGCCTTTGAAAGACTATTTCTTTTTTGTTTAATGATGATGGGGATAACTATGAAATTGAATAGTAAATGGAGGTCTACATTTTTATATGTTCTGGGAGACAGACTATTTTGGCTATGATGATCATGGGACGGGAGGTTTTGTTGATGGCAGGTTCAGAGTGCTCTTGTTTCGAGGTCGCCTCTGGTTTTGAATGAAGGCTTGGTCCGTCCAAATGGAAAATGTTCGGCCTTTCCCTTTTTGCAGGTGCTGATAATCAGCAATTGTTTAAAAATATTTTTAGTACTGAAATTATGATTTTAGTCGTGTGAAGGTGTCCCTAAAAGGTGGACTGGGGATTAATGTTATTAAGATTGTTTAGTTGTGAAAGATGTAATGACAGTTAGAGGAAGGTGATGTTAGGTTCAGATAGTGCTATGTTCCAATGTAAAGCCTATCTGCTTTGTTTTCTTGTAATCTCCTTTTATTATTAATATAAAATCAATGTTACTGATAAAAAAAATTAATTAAAAGAACACAAATGTACTTTATTGATATGAGTGTATGCGCATGTATATATAGCTCTATGCATTTATATATATTCATATAAATACATATATAGCACATGTACGTGTACATACATACATACATACATACATATATACATACATACATATGCATTTGTATACTTATATATACGTATACATAGACGTGCGTCTACATAATATATGTGTGTGTGTGTGTTCTTTTATTTTTATTTTCATTGTATATAATATAGCATATATTTTAAAATTAATGCATATTTATATATATTATATTTATTTTGTTTCTTCTTCTATTTATTTTTAAATTCTTTTGTTTATTTTATTGGTTTTTGTTTTATCTTTTTTGGTATTTTGTTATTTTTTATTTGTGTTTTTGTTATGTTTAGTATTTTTCTTCTTTTTGTTGTGTTTAGTGTTTTTCTTCTTATTTTTTAGTCCTAGTTGGCTCTCTTTGTTTTGTTTTCTCATCCCTCCAACTTGGACTGTGTGCTACATCCCCTCTCCTCTTCTCTTTTTAGCTTGATTTTGGTATGCAACTTGACATTATATGTCTCTTAGGTCTCTTGTATCCTAATGATGGATCAAGGAGTGCGATCCAAAACGTCGATCCAAAAAAAATCTTACACACAAGCTATTCCAAATTATCTTGAACTAAATTTTAATTTTCAATTTTTTTCAGTTAAATTTAAATTAATTTTTTTATTTATAAAATTTATTTTTTTGTTAATTTCAAAATTTTAAATTCGGCCTTAATTTTTTCATTCATTTAGTTATAAAACAAATTCGAGAGTAAAATGTGTTACTTGCATTCTTAACATAGTATTTAAAGATTATCTTTAATTTATTTGAACATCTAGAATTAAGAGTATACATTAAAAAAAATCATATTATTTTCATGTGAAATTTGCATTTTTTTAATGTTTAATCAATGGAGATTATAAAGAATGGAAGCTACCAACAAGTAGCTAAAGAAAAAAAATATTGTCTAACCATGAGTACTTCATGACTACTTGTTGTCTTTGATCTTCGTACATTGTCTAACCAAATGGTGTACTTTATGACTACTTGTTGTCTTTGGTTATTGTACAAAACTAGTAAATTGTTAGCCTACACTTTTTATCAAGAGGGAACATATTCCTTTCCCTAGAAAATTCTTAACCACATAACCAAGTATTATGTAGATAACCAAGTGTTATGTAGACAAAAAGATACAAACATTAGGGAAAATGTAAGATAAACATCTAAAAATTCTAGAGAGAATAGATCTATGTAAAAATATTATATCCATAATCAAAAGACCAATCAGTATTTGTGGAAATGACCTCTACCATCAATTAAAATCTTTTTTATTTTGATGCGTTTCCATAACATCTCCTATATTTTTAGTGTAGGAGCAAATTGGTTCGTGATATCTAGAAAAGTCAAATCAACAACTATCTAAGAGCTAAGTATAATTATTATTTTATTTCTATACATTTATCTAAGGCAATCATTTAACCTTTCTCTTATGCCTAGGGTAGTTTCGATTATGGTTTTATTTATTTAACGAGTGTCATTTTTATAAAGATGTATTTATTTCTTCCCCTTTTTGGTGAACATAACATTCTTACACCTCTTAAGTTTCTTCTTTTTAGGATTTATTTATTTTTCTATTAGGATTTTCACATGCTTGTTTGTGCGCATGTGTTCCTGCACACACACACCTACATATATATTACATACATATATACATTGTATGCATGAATGCATGCATGCATTCATGGATGTATATGTATATGTATATGTATATGTATGTGTGTGTGTATATGTATACATATATGTCTATGTCTATGTTTATGTATGTGTCTATTTATGTGTGTGTGTTTTTATTATATATTTGAGATTTGAGTAGGGTTTTGATTTCTATAGATATATTTTAGTACTCTCCTTATATTATAAAGTATTAATTTGGATTCTTATAGGTTGTCACCTTTACGTTTTGTACATGAATGTCTTACTAATTACGATAGAGTCAAAAATTGCAAAGGGCTCACCTTTACATTTTGTCCATGAATGTCTTACTAATTACAATAGACTAAAAAATTACATGCCACTTTTGCAATTTTTTCTCTACATTTGTAGCCACTTTAGTTTCCATTCCTCAAGTATTTGTGTAGGTCCATTTCAACCCTTGCATCGGTCTTTTCCCTCTTAGGACACTCAAGGTCCTTTTCAGCAACTATCTTTTAGCATCAAATTTACATTAACCACGTATTTATCTTTCCACCTATCATTTTTTAGCATGATTTGCTTGGACACTAGTGCCCCACATGGGCGTTTGTGTGTCGTTCATTCATCCTATGACATATTAATGTTCAAATTTCAGCTCTTAGTGTTTTGACACTTGTCACCTACCTTGGTCAATGGAAACATCTTGGATTCTTCTAGAAAATATTGGAAGCCTTTTTCCCTCCTCTTCTCCCTTTTAAATCCATCTTCTTGCTCCATTCAAGATCTCTCTCTCTCTCTCTCTCTCTCTCTCTCTCTCTCTCTCTCTCTCTCTCTCTCTCTCTCACNAGCTCTCTCTCTCTCTCTCTCTCTCTCTCTCTCTCTCTCTCTCTCTCTCTCTCTCTCTCTCTCAAAACAATATTTGTATCTCTCTTGGATTTCTCAAACCTATCTGGTAATATCTCTCCATTTCTCTTGCGTCTTTGAGCATCTTTAGATTTATCACATCCCTTATCCATCAAATCATTTTGTCTATTTATCTATCTATCTATCTATCTGGTTGTTCTGGAGGTTGAAACACCAAAATAGGGACATGAGTAAGGCCCAACTCCCCAAACAGCCCCAAACATTTTTCATCTCTTGTGTGTGTGAGAAAATTTATTGGAAGCATTCAAATGTGTGAGGGTTTTCTTTTGTTTTATTTAGTTTATTTTTATTTATCTCTTTTATTTAATTTTTTTAAATACTTATAACTTTTGGATTCACAGGTTAACTAAAGAATAGAGTTAATTTTTCTCCATATTTTGAGCATTTTTTGATGTGATATGTATAGGACTCCTATGTGTCACGTAGACTTCTACATGCCACAGATATGTTACTGGCCAAGACACTCATATTTGGTCTAAAAACTCCCTATCATCCACACTTTCCATTTATAAAATTAAAATACTCATTTCCTTTATCTTTAATAAGATATGTTCACTAGTTTAGCTAGCTGGAGATATCTAAATGTGTGTTATCAAACTGACTCTCAAAGGAACATAGTTTCCTTTTTGCGAGGTCAAATTTACTCTACTATAATAAATATGTGTTTCTAACCTTTATAACACATGAACCATGCATAATTTATATTATTTCATTTTATCCTATTGAGGGTGATGTCACCAATGGAGAAAATTTTAAACGATATTAGTGTTATTTCATCCTTCATGGACTTGGTGCTTACCCACCCTTCTATTTTGATCATATTTTCCATATGATGAGTAATAGTGATGATTGTGAGAATGATATTATGTTACATCTTAACACTTATCCATCACAAGCTTTGGGTGATGTGATTGATGCATCTTACAGAATGAATATTCTTATGTGTCATTACATCATACTTTATTCTATGAGAAATATTATAGTTTTGGTGAAGACTTGTTGCAATATGACTTTAGTGACTCTAATGATTTATCATCACATGTCAAATGATTCTTACTCACTAAAAATAAGTACTTAGATGACAATATGTTAGATACTTATGTATTTTGACTTCCTTGGAAGGATAGAGTGAAACATTATTTTAGAATTTCTTATTTATTTTAACATTCATTTACAGTAATAGCATATGATTTATTGCATATTAAACTTTCCCTAACATTTCTTTATGTTGCATATTGATAGGCCTTTTCAATATTATGCAGCCTAATTAAACTCATTTCATCTTGTATTGACATACACAGACCATTCAAATACCTTGAAAATTACTTTACATCATCTTCAACATGGCCTGCTTGTATGCTAAAATTAATAGAATTCTTTTGTGTACTCCTTGACACTTATTTATCTTTCTTTCAAATTCTACAATTTTCATAATAAACTTATATGGTAGCCTGCTAGTAGAAATTTTGCCTTCAAGTTTGTTACCATTCTATGTAATGGACACCCTAGAATGCCCAAAAACCAAACCCACTACTGATAGGAATTTAGTAAAACAATTTGCGTCCAACTCCTTATTTCTCTATTTAATGTTTTAATCCCCTTATGACTTTTGATAATGAGACATTTGTTTGTTTGTTTATGTTTTGGCATAGATTTGAAAACACACAACATGAACAAGAAGGAAACTACAATAATATGCAAACTGGAAACTGACTACTGCTGGTAAAATATTATCTCAATAAGAATCAAATACATGGCAAGTTATCAACTCATGAATTACTAAAACATTATTGAATAATGTTTCATTCAAATGTTTACAAAATCTATTGCTACAGTGGCATGAATAGTACCTGTGAATAGTGCCATGAATAGTGTCGCGCTACAGTGGCATGAATAGTGTCGTGCTACAGTAACATGAATAGTGTTGCGCTATAGTAATACTATAATCTCCCTTCAATCGGTTCAATATCTTCTTGAAATCATTCCCTCAAAATGACATAAGCATCAGACAAGTAGAGAGGAAGATATGAACGAAACACCCAATCTGCCTGTAGCTGAAAATGCACCCAATCTGCCTGTTAATGAAGCTGATAGCAATAGATTCCAAAGGCCAAACCCCATGGGAATGACGTCTAGAATGTCACAAGAGAGGATAGATGCCCTCTAATGCCAAGAACAGATCTGCAAATCATACACCAATTTCTTCTCATATTCATCATGTCTAATGAAGCCACAAACGCTTCCTTTTATTATTTTTCCAAGAGTCAACTCAACTCTCATGGGCAATGTGGGATAAAAGATGTGAAATATAAAACATATATTGAAATATTCACTTATGTCTCCCTTGGTTACACATCCCCAGAAAATAAATATTAAAGTAACGCTTTAATGCTTTATAATTAAATTAAATGTTACTTTAATAAAACTTCAAGCATTAAAATATATTAGCAATCAGACTCCGAATAATGCGAGTGATAGCTCATCGGAAAGATCTCACCGAGGAGTATCAAATCCAACCACCAAAAATGGCTTCCACTATGTCCTTCCGACTTACTAAAAATAGTAAGTATGCCTGAAACTGAGTAAATCAACTTCATTTTGGCCCAAACTCGAAATGACTAGGCCAAAACACTCTAGGATCCCCTTAAACCCTTCGTTAGCCCTCAGGGCCATGTAGAACAAGGATAATGCACACACACTTGGTCAACTGCTAAAGTGGTGACATTACAGTCCGCCCCCCTTGAAATTTATTTTCCTCAAGCAATCTCAGTCCAGCCTGCTGAATAACCTACTCACTCTCCCATGTAGAATCCTCCTCCGGCAGGTCTCTCCATTTGACCAAATACTCCTTCACTATCCTGTTTCTAAGCTTCCTCTCTTTGGTGTCCAGAATAGCCTCAGGTACTAACACAAGCTTCCCCTCCTCATCCAAAGGGGGTAAATCTGCAAAAGGCACTGCACTCTGACCAATGGCTTTCTTAAGCCTAGACACATGAAACACATTGTGCACCCGACTACCCTCTGGAAGCTCAAGCTCATAGGAGACTTCACCCACTCTGCGAATCACCCTGTAGGGACCATAAAATCTAGGCTTTGACTTTTTAGCTCCGCTCTTCTTGAGAAATGACTGTCTATATGGTTGGAGCCTCAAGTAAACCATATCCCCTACCTTGAAACTGCACTCTATTAAGTGCTGATCAGTGTACAATATCTGTTGATTTTGGGCCTATTGTATATTCTCCTTGAGCACTTTCAGGATGTCCTGACTATCCTGCAATACGTTTTTGGCTTTGGGCACTCTTTTTTCCCCCAAAACTAAATCCATGAAGCTAGGTGCTTCATAACCATAGAGTGCCATGAAAGGAGTCATCCTGATGGACATATGATAAGTGGTGTTATAACAATACTCTCCCATATGAAACCATCTGACCCAAGCCTTTTGTTGTGCTGTTACATAGTTCCTCAAATATCCCTCCACCCATTTATTCAGAATCTATGTTTGTCCATCTGTTTGCAGATGATAACTAGTGCTAGGTGTAAGATCTGTACCACACAACCTAAACAACTCCTACCAAAAAACACTCATAAACTTACCATCCCGGTCACTGACAATGAATCTAGGAAGCCCATGTAACCTGAATATCTCTCTAAAGAAAAGATCTGCCACCTGTGCTGCTGTGTAAGTGGACGGAATAGCAAAGAAGTGAGCAAACTTGGTCAAGCGGTCCACCACTACATAGATGCAATCCCTTCCCTGCACTCATGGTAAACCAATGATGAAGTCCATCAAAATACTTTCCCATTTCCTATCAGGAATGGGCAAGGGCTGTAATAAACCTGTAGGAAATGTGTGCTCTCCCTTATTCTATTGACAAACTGCACACTCCCTGACATACCTCTGAACATCATCCTTGAGCCCTCTCCATGAGAACTGCTCTCAGATCTGCCTGTAAGTCTTGAAGACCCCTGGATGCCCAGCTGTGGGTGCATCATGAAATGCCTTCAGTATCGCCTCTCTTAAATGTGATGACGAAATCAAATAAACCCTATCCTAAACTCTGATCAATCCATCTATCACCTCATAGCGATCATCCTGTATAGTACCTAAAATCAATCCAGAAGCCCAAGCATCTCTGACATACTCTACTATAATCCAATCTCTCCAATCTCCTAAAATCTCTGCCAGAGCACATAAGTGAGGTCTCTGAGATAAGGCATCAGCCACCACATTTTTCTTACCTTTGACAAACTCTATGTCAAAGTCATAAGCCTGCAATTTAGTAACCCATTTATGTTGTTGGTCATTAAGATCACACTGGCTCATGAAGTATTTAATACTATTGTGATCAGTCTTGATTACAAAGCGCCCACCTACCAAATATGATCAGAATTTGGCCAATGCATGCATTATGGCCAACATCTCCCGGTCATAGATAGAATAACTCCTCTCAACTCCCCAGAGCTTCCTACTCTCAAATGCAATGGGATGCTTCTCCTACATCAGTACTACTCCAATCCCATCACCCGATGCATCACAATGAAGCTCAAAAGGCTTCGTGAAATCTGGTAGAGCTAGAACTGGACATGAAGACATTACCTACTTGAAATGCTCAAAACACCTTTGTGCTGCCCCTGTCCACATGAAGGCCCCCTTCTTGGTGAGATCTGTCAAAGGCGCTGCCGTCTGTGAAAAACCCTTAACAAACCTTCTGTAAAATCTGCAAAGACCAAAGAACCCCTTAAGCTGTGTGAGGTTCATAGGAGTAGGCCAATCAACTATAGCTCTAATATTTTTAGGGTCTACTCAAACTCCATCTGCACTAATAATATGCCCAATGTATAGTAATTCTGTCATACCAAACTCACACTTAGACTCCTTGGCATACAAGGACTCTCTCTCTAGGATAGATAACACCTCCTCCAAATGCTGTGAATGTTCCTCCTAGGTCTTACTGAAGACCAAGATGTCATCAAAGAAGATCAAGACAAATCTCCTCAACTGCTCCCTGAATACCTGGTTCATACAACTCTGAAATGTAGCAGGTGCATTGGTTAGTCCAAATGGCATAACCATAAACTCAAAGTGGCCATAGTGACATCGGAAAGTTGTTTTCTCAATGTCCTCTGCTCTCATCCTGATCTGATGGTATCCGGATCGCAAATAAATTTTGGTGAAGAAGCATGCCCCATGCAACTCATCAATCCTAGGAATGGGATACCTATTTTTAATTGTTTTCTTATTCAGTGCCCTGTAATCGATACACTTGTGCATCATCCCATCCTTCTTCTTCACCAGTACTACTGCTGAAGCAAATGGGCTTTTGCTAGGCCTAATGTGCCCCATCTCCAACAAATCCTTAATTGCCTTCTCTATCTCATCCTTGTGTTTCTTAGGATGATGATAAGGGGTAATCATAATTGGTTTGGCTCCCTCCTCGAGCTCAATAACATGCTCTATTCCCCTGTCAGGAGGAACCCCATGAGGAATATTTCCAAATACTTTAGCGTGTCTATCAAGTATCTTTTGGATATCTAGTGGATGACTCTTTACCTATGGCTCTGGTGAAGCTGGTATAATGTAGCACTCTGCTGCCCACTCTATGTCATCATGACGAAAAAGTCTCTGCATTCTCCTCAAGGACACTACTCTGCAGCCTCCATCCGAAAGTCCTCTAAGTACCATAGTTCTGCCCTCATGCTGTAATCTCATCTCCAATCTCGCTAGGTTGAGTGTGAACTCAACTAGTGAAGCTATCCATGTCATGCCGAGGATGACATCATAATGTCCCATGTCCACTACAAAGAACTCATCCTCCAACTCATAACCATCTCCAAACCTAATGCGAAGATTAGATATCTTTCAAGTGCACAATAATTTGTCACCGTTAGCCACCATGACTCTAAACCCATCATGCTCCCCAGTCTGTAACCCTCTCCTGGCTACCAATTGTGCATCTATGAAGTTATGTGTAGCCCTAGTCTCAATGAGAGATATCACTTTCAACCCCTGTATAGTACCCCTGACCTTAAATGTGATTACCTTTTGGGCCCCTTTCAAGCATGCCAATGATCTATCATCCTTAGGAATGTTTCTCTCCTCTATAGTGTTACCCTCATCTGAATCAGAGTGTTGATCCTCTCCCTCTGACTCTGACTCTTCTGCTGAAAAATACTCCATTTGATTTGCCTTAGCCTTGAGAAGGCATTTATGAGATAAGTCCCAAGGCTCTCTACACTAGAAGCACAGTTTCTTCTTTCGAAGTTCATTCAAGGCTTCACTATCTAGTCCTTTTGATCCTTCTTTGGGTTTGTTATACTCTTTCTAAAATGGTTTTTTGTCTTTGTCCTTGCGGTAGGAAGAATCTCTAGAATGGTATTTTCCCTTGTATACCGAAGGAGCTAAATCTTGTGCCTTTTTAGTTGCTTCTTCTAAGGTGAGTGGATCATGTCCCTTCACCCAACCTCATAATGGATCAACAAGCCCATCACAAAACAACACTACCAATCTCCTAGGAGAGATATAAGTAACAAGTACAGAAAAATGTTGAAACTCAGTGATGTAAGCATCCACAGAACCTGATTGTTTTAACTGTGCTAGCTCCTTGAAATGTAACTCGGTATCCCTAGTGTCAAATTTCTCAATCAATCTTTCTATGAATTCCTCATAGGATGTAATCTGATTATGCCCTAGAGTCACCATGCCATGATGCCACCATTCATGCGCAATGTTGTCCAAGTGCATAGCTGCATACTTGATAGCCTCCTCCTTAGGCATAGGATTTAGCTGCAAGTATGTATCTACATTCTGCACCCAAGCTTGTGCGGTCATCTTCCCTGAAGCATCATAATAAGGCAAGGAAAGTTTTCCAACTTTCTTTCTCAGCTCAAAATTCTGATTCCTCCCTCCTGCTCTAGGCATATGTCTCATCCTCAAGTCTATATAATCTCTGAGGGAAATATCTTCCTGAAACTTGGGTCCACTGGCCTCCCAGTCCCTCCTGAACTGACCCTGTAACTCAGTAATATGCTTTTCATTCACTGGTTGAACCGGATCTCTAGGTGGGAAAGTGGGTAGAAGAGGTCTCAAGCTTGTTGTTTGAGTTGGGCGTGCAACGTGTCTAAAGTTATCAGCCTCATTCCCATTGTTTCCATGTCCATTATTATCATTAATGTTATTCTTAGGACCATTGTTGTTGCCTCGGCCTCCATTATTATCATTGCCCCTATTGTTATTGTTTCCCCCATTGTTATTGTTTCCATTGTTGGCATCACCTGGATTGATATTGACGCCCATCTGTCTAGCCATA
>MU224262.1:1968973-1985638 GCA_018584345.1 Thuja plicata | reverse complement strand
TGACTCTATTGCCCATGGTAGAATAAGGCACTGGTCTAATCATTATTTGGATTATAGTTATTAAGTTCATTGTTTATAGTTTTGTGCTATCTTATCTATCTATTCATTTCAAATTACATACACATTTACTAAACATTCTTTCAATTAATTAAAGTATTTCAGTTTACAGTTCATGATATATTTCTTTCAGTTAGATTTCTTTCAAGTTCCTTTCAATACTTGAGAGATAAGGTTGAAGTGTTTATTATCTACTATAAAAAGCCTTGTAACTTGAAGGATAAGTCAAGGTATAGGCTTACCAGCCTTGGTTTTGTAGAGCCAGAATTGCAGAAGTTCTAACCTTGCTTTGGTTGTGACTTGTTAGTTGGCCAAATCACTTGGGTTTCCAAGCATTGGATTGGCAAGTCCATAGGAAATCCAATTTAGCATTTTTGGGCACCAACAGGGGGTAGCACCATTACATCAACAATTGGATTCACATCAACAATTTCAATCAAGTTTGATCTCTAGGGGCATCAGACCCTGACTCAAATCAAGATCTAACCAAGTGATTCTCATCACTGCGCATCAAATCTCAAACTCTAGGGGCATATCAAATTCATCACACCATATCAATCTAAGAACACCCCTCAATCTGGTAATTAGCTTCATCAGGATCCATATCAATTCAATTATCCCAATCAATCAATCGAATGACAATCAGTATCATCGCACCACATCAGGTTGGTTCATCATTTAAACTTAATCTTAAATCAAAAAAATATGCTTGGAGGACAGACATTTAATTTCATTGCTTCACATAAAACTGAATGCTTTGACCTCTTCTATCAGTCTTCTCTCAATCAAGCCTGAAGCTGATATCTTTAGATCTCCTTGCCAGTATTCATTCGATCAAGTTTGGAGCTGACCTCTTTTTTCAGTCTTCGCTCAATCAAGTCTGGAGCTGATATCTTCAAATCTTCAATCGATCAAGTTCAGAATCAGTTGTAGATCTGTGGGATCATTTCATCGCTTCACATCAAGCTATTCCTAGATCCAATCAAGATTCAAATGTTCTTTGACTCAATATGTTCCCAGATCGATCACACATTAGTCAAAGAGGGGCAAATATAATCACCCAAAAATGGTCTAGCAAACCCATAGCTCCCTTTTCTTAAATATTTGGTCTTAATAAATCCTAAATCTAAGAAACTATTGTTGGACTCTAAATTATTGAGCATTTAATCAAGCTTGCTTATATCATTTTAGTCCTAACTTGTTGAATCAAACAATCAAACATCAAAGCCTAAACCTAAAAAATCATAAAACATTGGGATAAAACCAAAAGGTCCTAAGTTCAAAAAAGTGAAACCATTCACACATGGGTGTGCACTCAAAAATCAAATAAAATAAATTTAAAAGGGAGAAAATACCAATTTTGTCTTATTCTCCACAAATTTGACCATTCCAAATCACTCCTTCATCTCACATGTATTGAGAGGAATTGCATCTCCAACAGTGATCAATTTCTTTTTCCTCTTAATCTCAACCACTCATTCCTGGTAATCTCTTATAAAAGGGATAGCTCCCTTTGCTCATTCATAACAAGAAGATTTGGAGTAAAGTTATCATGCTATTTTAACTCTAGAGTTTACTAAGAATATTCATATTCATTTTGATTTCATTAGTGGTTTCTTGCATTTATTGCATTGTTAGCTTCACTTCTTAGCTTAGATGGCATGCTATTTTATTTCTTAGATTAATATAGATGCATTGTTCTTCTAATTTGGTAGCTTAATCTTGCATCCTAGTTCTATTCCTCACAATGTTATGCATTTAGCTTGTTAGTTCATGCATTCTCATGTTTAATCTTTCAAGAGCAAAGTATGCAAGTCTATGCATCTTGCTCCATCTTGCATTGAATCTTTCATTTTGAAGTAGTCAATTCACCGATGTCTCTATGTCCAATCTGATAGACAACTATGAGAATCATACTCGCTTCAACTAGGAAGCAATAGGCCGGTTTCAAGGGTTTTAGTTTAGTGCTTTAAAATCTCATGTTTTGCTAACCCCTTGATGTAATGGTTTATTGAAGTGTTTGGTTGTAGATTCTAATCTCATATTTTACCATACACAGCTAGTACCTCTCAAGCAAATTCATACACTCAAGAAACAAGAGGTGGAAGAAATATTAGAGGAAGAGGAGAGTCCTTCAAAGGAAGTGGAAATTTGGGAAGAGGGAGAGGAAGAGGAAGAGGAAGAGACTTCATTGGTACATGCTACCAATGTAGGGAAAATGCTCATAGAGAATTTGAATGTCCACAAATACATCAAGGTGGAGGTAAAGGAAAAGAGGCCAAATTTCATGTGGCCCAAGTCGAGGATGAAGTTGCAGAAAATTCACTTGACAAGGAGAGGATTTGGAGGATGGAGAAAATTTAATGATGAGATAGATTTTGTTAAATCTAGAGAAGGTAGAAGCTGAAGTAGTTCAAAGGTGAAATTTGTTTCAAACCAGATGTAAGTCTAGTGAAAAAAGTGCAAAGTGATTGTAGATAGTGGTAGCACAGACAATATTATGTCTGACTAGATGGTAAGAAAGTCAAAGCTAAAATAGTTAAAACACCCCAACCCATACAAAGTTTCATGGGTGCAAAAGGAGCATCAATTACTGGTAAGAGAACAATGTTTGGTCAATTTTCAGATTGGTAACTATAAGGACAAAATATTATGTGCTATATTGCCAATTGATGCATTTCAAATCTTTCTGAGTAGGCCATGGAAATATGACAGGAAGGCTATTCATGATGGAAAAAATAATACATTTACTATTAAGAAGGATGGACAACAATTTGTTTTGAATCCCTTGAAGAGTAAAGAAGAATATGTTGAAGGAAGTTCAAGAGTTTGTTTAGTTTTAGCAAAAAAAATTCTTGAAAGAATTGAAGAAAGAAGGAGTTTGTTCTATTTTTGTTTCCTAGCTGGTGCAAAATGGGACATCAAGAAAAGAGGAAAAATTACCCATAACAATTCAAGAGATGATTGATGAATATGCAGAGATAATGATGAAAGAATTGCCAAATGGATTGCACTGGTAAGAGAAATTAGTCATTGTATAGATTTAATTACAGGCTCAATTTTTCCAAATAAGGCACCAAATAGAATGATACCTCAGAAAAATGAGGAGATAAATAGACAATTCCAAGAGTTTTTGGACAAAGGGCTAATTAAAGAAAGTCTCAGTCCATGTATTGTACCAACAATATTGGTGCCAAAGAAGGGAAGTGAATGGAGGATGTACACTGATTACAAATAAATTAATAAGATCACCATTAAATACTGATTGTTGATAGCCATAATCGATGATTTAATGGATTGTTTGGGTGGAGCAAGGTCTTTTACAAAAATTGATTTGAAAAGTGGATACCATCAAATTAGAATTTGTGAAGGGGATGAATGGAGAATATCATTCAAGACAAAAGATGGATTGTATGAGTGGCTGGTCATCCCACTTAGATTGACAAATGCACCCAGCACATTCATGAGATTGATGAATCATTTGTTTAAGCCTTATCTTGGTAAGTTTTTTTATTGTATATCTTGATGATATTTTAATTTTCAGCAAAAGAAAGGAAGGACATTTGGAGCATATAAGGATGGTATTGAAAAAATTAAAAGAGGAAAAACTAATGGTGAATCTGAAAAAGTGTACTTTCATGAGAAAGGAATTACTTTATTTGGGATTTTTAGTTTCGAAAGAAGGGCTAAAAATGGACCTAGAAAAAGTGAAGGCCATTGTTGATTGGACATCTCCAAAAAGTATGTTTGAAGCCCAAATTTTTAATGGGTTAGCGAGCTTCTATAGGAATTTCATGAGAAATTTTAGTAGGATATGTGCTCCCATAACAGAAACAATGAAGGGAGTAAGGAAAGAATTAAAGTGGACAACAACAATAGAGAAGAGTTTTCAGTTGTTGAAGAAGAAAGTGATAGAGTAGCTAGTTTTGGCACTACTAGACTTTGGAAAAGTATTTCAAGTTGACTATGATGCAAGTCGAACATCAATAGGAGGAGTTATCATTCAAGAGGATAGACCAATAGTGTACTTCAACAAGAAGATGAATGAAGCAAAAATTGAATATTGTGTATATGATCAATAATTTTATGCAATTGTGTAGGCACTCAAGAAGTGGAGATAATATTTGTTACCAAAAGAGTTTGTGTTGTACATTGATCATCATGCATTGTAATTTATTAACAAACAAGGTAAGTTAAAGTAGAGGCATACAAAGTGGGTTGAATTTCTTCGAAGTTAATATTT
This sequence comes from Thuja plicata, assembly GCA_018584345.1. Lineage (NCBI taxonomy): Eukaryota > Viridiplantae > Streptophyta > Pinopsida > Cupressales > Cupressaceae > Thuja > Thuja plicata. Next base: position 1,981,338 of record MU224262.1, on the reverse strand, counting down.
TTTTTTAAAACATAGAAGTGGTAAATCCAACAGAGTTGTTGATGCACTAAGAAAGAGTTTTTTGTTGAATGCGTTTAAATTAAATGTTGTTGGATATGATTCTTTGAGTGAGTTGTATGAACAAGATCCAAATTTTGAAGAAGCATGGGAAGCGTGTAAGAATATAATTGGAGTGGATCAAAGTCCATGACTAGAGTATTTTATTCAAGATAAATTATTTTTCAAAAGCAATAGGTTGTGCATGTGTTAAGGTTTCATGAGAGACAAATCGATAAGAGAGAAGCATAGCGGTGGATTGGGTGGACATTTTGGCATGGATAAAAAAAATTGCCCTACTGAGTGGGAGTTATTATTGGCTAGGGATGAACCTTAATGTGAAGAAGATGGTTCAAATATGTAGAATATGTTAGCATGCAAAGGGATTGAAACAAATTATTTTTTTGTATCACCACTACCAATACCAGAAAGGTCATGGAAACACATTAGTATGGATTTTTCTTTGGGGTTGCCTCAAACACAAAGAGATAATGATTTAGCTTTTGTTGTAGTTGATAGATTTTCTAAAATGGCTCATTTTATTCCCTGTCAAAAGGTTAGTGATGTTGAACTCATATTGCAAATTTATTTTTTAAAGACGTATTTTGGTTGCATGGTTTTCCTAAAAGTATTATTTCATATCAGGATACAAAGTTTGTTAGCCATTTTTGGCATACATTGTGGAAGAAGTTAGACACATTATTGGGTTTTAGTTCAATATATCATCCACAAACGGATGGCCAAACTGAAGTTGTAAATAGAATTTTTGGTAATTTTTCGTGATGTTTGGTTAGTGAAAAACCAAATCAGATGGATTTAACTTTGCCACAGGCTGAGTTTACCTATAATGATTCAATTAATAGAAGTGTGGGAAAGATTCCATTTAATCTTGTTTATGGATATAATCTAAGGGTAGTGAATGAACTCATAGATAGTGTAGATCAAGTGAGGAATAGTGTTGTAGTTGAAAACTTTGCATAATATATTAGATATTGGAAAAAATAAGTGACAAAGAAAATGGAGAAGAGTATTGCCAAGTGCAAAAACTATACTAATATGCATAGAAGAGAGCAGAAATTTTATGTTGGTGAGATGGTATGGGTTCATCTAAGAAAATAAATGTTTCTAAAAGGATCCTATAATAAATTAAAATAGAAGAAGATAGGTTAATGTCGGATCTTGAGGAGGTTTTCAGCTAATGCCTATGAAGTTGACCTTCTAGAGTACATTGATATCTCACCTATATTCTATGTTAGTGATTTGTGTAGATAAAATGGGGTAGAGACTAGTACAACAAAACATCTACCAACATAAACATTTCATAAACCAACATGGGTTGATCAGTTTCCTAAAAAGAAAGTTGAGAATGTGGATGCAATTGTTGATTCTAGAGTTTTAAAGAAAACACAAGGAAAGGAATACATGGAGTATTTGGTTTGATGGAAGGATAAACTAGCTGAGGAGGCATCATGGTTGAAGGCATGTGAGTGGACTGGGTATGGAATTCTAATTACACATTGGCCCAAATTATCATGAGTTCATTCTAATGAATCATTTATCTACCCAAGGTGTCTGATGCAGAAGCATTCGAGAGTACGTGCAATCTTCATCATAAAAAATAAATTTTAGTTTTGGTTTCAATTTTGGTTTTGTTTGGATTCAGTCATTAGGAGAAATCAAGATCCATCAAGAGTAATTAGGAGGTTTCAAGGGTTTCAAGAGTCATCGGGAGCAGTGATCCAGATGCAATCTAGAGGATTTTCAGAGCTAGATTGCCTGGAACTGTTAGGAGTCATCGGGAGCCATCAAGAATAATCTAGAGTGATCATGAGGTTTTTTGGAGTTGTCGGGGAGTCATCCAACACAACCAATGCATTAAAATAAAAAAATATTAATTGTTTACATTTGTTGGATTTTCTTCCAACTCTTCAATTCAAATTTGGAATCACTATTTATTTTCCTCCTTATGATTATTCACCTTTCTCCTCGTGTGTGTGTGTGTGTGTGTGTGTGTGTGTGTGTGTGTGTGTGTGTGTGTGTGTGAATTGAATTGAACTAAATTGAAAGGGAGTTATTTTGGAGACAAAAATATTGAGTTATTTTGGAGACAAATATATTGAGTTATTTTGGAAACAAAACATTTCTTCATGTTTCATAGGTTATGATTCAAGTTTCTATGTTTTGTAAAATTCAAATAATTGTTGTAACTTGTTTGTGAGTTGTTGTGTGAGATTTCTTGTTGTGTGTTTGGGCATATCCCCGGCTAGAAGTGCTCCAAGTTCCAAGTCAACCACATGGAATTTCCTTTAATGATGTTTGTCCTTCTTCCAAATCAATTATTAATAATGAGCGTGCCCTAGTGTAAGATGGTTCTAATCTATGTAGTCATGACTATCTAAAATTTTCAATTTTGATTAATGAGCCCTTGGTCTTCTGGTGAAGCTGAATGATTCCTAGTGAGCCTAGTGAGGGTTAGGTCTTTTGAGTGTAAAGCTCCAACATCATAGGGGATGAGGTTGGGGTTATGCCCTAGGTGAATAATTTGGTGGAATGGATACCCATGAATCCATTAGTTCTTGGCTAGAGAGGTCTTAGCAGAGAGAGAGAGAGAGAGAGAGAGAGAGAGAGAGAGAGAGAGAGAGAGAGAGAGAGAGATATACACATATGNAGGAGAGAGAGAGAGAGAGAGAGAGAGAGAGAGAGAGAGAGAGAGAGAGAGAGAGAGAGAGATTTACAAATATGTCAGAATATTTTCTTATTTCCTTTAAATAAGTATAAATAAAAAAAGGTAAATTAACTTTTCAAATCTCGATTACATAGTTTAAAAACATTAAAATGACTTTCTAAATTTCATATGATTAAACTAACCAATTTTTTTTTATTGGTTAAACTAACCAAAATTTATTCACATGTATCATAAATGTAAAAAAATCAATTCATAATTAAGAAATGTAAAAATATAAAAAATAAATAAAATTAAATATAAACATATTTTAAACTATTTTAAAATAAGTACGATTATTCAATATATAAACTCTATACATTTCCCATTAAAACAAGAGACGCATGGTGTCAAAGTTCCTGTCATTAGCATGATGCTTATTGAATTAAGATGAAGTAGGAAAATATAGATTTAAGATGAAGTGGAAAAGAAAAGAATGTGGAGGAGCGAGAAAGAAGTAAAATAGTTGTACATAAGAACATCAATTAGACCATTACTTGACTTGTTCTTGTCATTGTCGTATGCTTGAACAAAAGAAAGGAATACATATAATGCCAATATGGTGAACAGAGTTGTGAACCCTTGTATTTCATGACCGACCACCAATTTAAGTTGAGAATTTGAAAGTGAAAGAAACACAAAATAGAAGTGAATTTCATTTATGTCTTTGCCTATTACATAAGACCTTAATTTATATCTAACAAAAATAGAACTATAGACCATTGTGCAAAACAATGGAGACTTACTATAGTGTGGTAGATTAAAATATTGCAGGTATCAGTCATATCAAAAAGTGTTTGTTATGTGAAAGATTGAAATGCATTCAAAATGGAAGACTTGTATCTGTTTAACTTTGGTAGTCAAACATATTTCATGTACATGTACATGTTTTCTTTGGGGACAAAAAACTGCTATATACATAGGCGATGCAAGATGAGTGAGTGCTTCCATTTTTCTCGATCCTATCTATATTTTTTATTCCAACTAAGTAGCGTGGTCATATTTGGCTCATTGGAAAAACAACAACAAATCACATATTTGAATATATTCAAAGTGACATTTGTTTTGGGAAGAGACAAGCCAAAATAATAAAAGAGAAAAATAACAAATGTACTATTTTTTGTAGCATGTTCTTAAAATCAGAGAAGTCTGTCTAGAATTTCTTATCATTGAGTGACCCTCTTGGAATGTCACTGAGAACTTTAACATCAGATACCCTGCATTGCTTCTTTATTTCATCCCATGCCTTGTCTGCAAAGGATTCAATCAAATCCTCATATTTCTCATAAAAGAAAGGGAATGTATGTGCTATTAGAAAAGCTGCATAGAACAATGGTAGTAAATATCAGAATATGTGTTTTATTGATTTGACACCAGAGATCAAATTTGAAATGAAATCAAGTCTATTCAGGCTTTAGTTGTCAAATAATCAATGTTGAAAATGTAGATTTTCTTTGAATTATAAAATTCTTCAATCTATGAGGATATTATAAAATTTACCCATTTGATATGTTACTTAAACCATTCAAACTAGAAAATTAAAAATTTTACCTCTCAATTTATCTAGAAACATTAATTTTACTATTTAGAGGCCATTTCATTAATACTGATATCTTGTAAGATAACAATAATGACAAAAGAAAGTAAACACAATTAAAGGGTAAATGTCCCAAAATATGCGAGAAGATTGAATGAAGGATCTTACTATGTACTTAGTTGTACCAAATTAACCAAAATAACAATAAAAATTGAATGAACAAATATATAGAATGAGAAACACTATAGAAATAAATTTATGAACTATGTGACCTGCAGGAAATCAAAATGGAAAATGAATCAACGTATATTTACTGAAATATTGTATCCCCGTAGAATTGAAAACAAGCAGGGCAATGCACCATAGTATAAGCCTAAAAGTAGGAGCTTTAAGCAAACATATAATTTATTTACATTAAATATTTTTATTTTTATTTTAAAAAGGTGGACTGAGCCACTTAATATAATATACATTTTTTAATTTTTTTTCTAGTTCAAAGGGCTCTCGGAGGAAAAACCCAGTAAGAAAACCTCTGGTCCTTGCCCATATACAAAAAAGTATATACAAAATCACCTAAATCTACCCGCCCCCCAACCCAAGCCATAAGCTAGAGACAATTATGCTTCCCGCAAACCACTTTGCCCAACCCATACATAGAGAATAATACATATCAGGCCAAAGGCCACGTACAATATCAAAACATGATAATATCAGTTTCTATAAAAATGCCTCGAGATGCATGAAGAGGATCTCCACAAAGAGGATATCCTGAATATTAAATATTATGTATAATAATAATATCATTAATATTAATTATATATTTCTCTATAAATATTTATATCAAATATTATAATAATAATAAATTTAAATAATGTAAAAGATAGGATTATTCTTTCATAAAAGTTGTAGAAGACTCCCCTAATAATAATATTAAATGTTATGTATAATAATAATATTAATTATATATTTCTCTATAAATATTTATATCAAATATTATAATAATAATAAATTTAAATAATGTAAAAGATAATATGAAGTCAATATGCACATCCCAAACATAGTGCATGTCTTCCACATTTTTTTTAAGGTGTCCTCTACATAGCCGCTGGAAAATATGAGTTTCCTCGCACCAAATACAAGTGTCCAAGCCAACACATCTTCTAGGCCAGATCTAACCAGCCTCTGAAGGTTAACGCGTGCATCTTGGAAAAAGAGAAATATAATGTGTGTGTGTGGCAATAAAGTATATCCAGCTATTAGTGGTTGTTCGGACGCATGGAGCAATTAGGGGAATCATGGCATTCACTGAACAATTCAATTTCATTGTCATACCTTATTTTTTCGCTCCTCGCAGTGCACAGGCAAATTATCAGAGAATGCTGGCAGGAGGGAGGGGAATTTGGTAAAATGCTTGCCAATTTTCCATTGTACTTCATGTGAGTGTTCGTTCTGAAATAAATTTCTTTGGTTGGTCTCATGTTAACAAAGTATAGACCTGGTGTATGGAGGTGGAAGCATTGGGCTCATGGGTCTGGTATCACAAGCAGTCTATAATGGTAGTGGTTATGTGTTAGGATAAATAAAGCTCCTCATTCATGCTATGGGAAAATTCAAGTAAAATCATGCAAGCTTTTCCTGGTCTATATTTTGAAAAGCCTAACAGAGGTCACCTTATGTTTTTGTCTCTTTGTCACAGGGTCATACCCAAGACACTCGTTTCTAGAGAGGTAAAGAAAAAAGATGGTTCTTTCCTGATATTTTGCGGGGTCTTTTTTGTAGCTAGGTTATCTGTTATGGTTAATGGTAAGAATTCATCTCTTGACTTCTTTAATTTTGTGTTAATTTAAATGTTATAGCTAATATTGTATTGATTTTGCACGGATTTGATATCCTATAAGTTGATTTTCTTTGTCTATTCTGGGTTGTTAGGGAATAGTTCATATTTGTAGTGTTGCTTCCTCAATCTTTTTCTAAAATTTAGGTACAAAATAAGGGATTAAAAGTATTTAGAATAATTTTCTTAGAATATTCATGATTCACAGCATATCTCTCTACAACTGCTTCAATCGATTGACAACAATTGATATAACCTAAATTAATTTAGTTTCTAACTTTGTACAATTTTTTAAAAACTCAGCAGAAATCATGGCAAAATACAAATAAGAATGCTGGTGAAAAATATTGAGCAAGAGCAGAATTCTTTTAAAATGGGATGAATCAACAAACTAAATCTTTTTGTAGATGCTAATCAATCTATTCACAAAAAAATGAAAAGTAGATTTAAAATGCTATGTTATGGTTCTGTTAGGCACATAAACGGAATGGAGTCTCAGGTAAAAAAGTAATAGAATTTTATTTGCTATAAGAAAACTCATCATTAGTTTTAGACTTGATTTTAATTCAAAAATAAAAAATGCTAGAAGGTAGAACATATTGAGCAATGAAAACAAAATTGCTTCATTTACAAAATCGTTGGTAATACATTAGAAAATAACATATGCTCTAGTATTGCAGATGAAAGTACAATATCAATCTTAATGATATTTCGGTTAAAAAATCAAGATGCTTTTTGGAATCTAAGAATTTCGTTCTTCCTGTGACAAATTAGAGTTAATTTAAATACTCTATGGATAAGTATGTTGTTACACATGCATATATTCCAGCAGGGTATGTAATAGCATTTTCATGTAAATTCATGTTGTTAGTGGAAGACGCTGACAAGGGAAATTGAAGTCCAAAATTCTTTTTTTTGTCCAGATGCAACTGCTCAATTATGCATAATTTACAACGCATAATATACTTTTTAAAGTGATTATAGCATTATAACAATTACAATAGACAATAGGTTCCTTAACTAAGTTACACTATGGTTTACATTTTCTACATGATATGGTATGTGGAAAGCAATATTGTATGACGAAACATTTTGTCTTTAATATGAATAATATACTAATAATAAGTACTTGATGAAAGGAAGCTTACGAACAATGACTAGATATATGTTTTAATACTATTTTGAAAAAAATAAAATAATTCATATTATAGATTTGACAAATTTTAAATCTATTTTACTAAAGGTTCATATTTGAAGTTTTCAATTTCCTAGTTTTTTTAGTACACTGGAAAATTTCTGTAATTTGCAATTTGTGGATTGTTTTATGTTTCGTTGAGTAATGGAACATTGTCTACCTAGCGAGACGGTATTTGCTGGTCAAATTATAGTTGTATCTCTATTTTTGAGCTAAATGTGCAATTCCTTTCCTCTTTATATGATCTATTCAACTTGAAAATGCTTTTATGTTGAATCATCTTAAGATTTAGTTGTCACATTTTCTTCCTTAATGCCATCAAAAATTTATATCTTGAAATGTTAACAAATTATGATACTTCACTTGGAAGTCATGAGCTAAAGAAATCCTCCTGTCATATTATACTTATAGACCCGTGATACTTTCCTCCCAATACCATTGTCTACTTTGCTAAAAATGTCTCTTATATACATGATAATGACATCTAATGGGGGCACTCTTACAGAAAATGGAGAAAATTTGTTAACAAATTCACATGTAGTTACAAAACAGGAACTTTGTTGTTTGATGTCAATTCTTTTAATGTTAAGAAATCATTATTATAATATTTTGAATCTTCTTGTCCTATTTTATTTATTTAGATTTATGGACCATTTCCCTCTGAATGTTAGATAGACAATTTTCACCAAAATGATACGCATACAAATGTTACATGTAAAAGAAGATAGTATTGAGCAAATTTAGGCAAATAGTTATCACTTGATCATGCAACAATTTATCAAGTAAACATTACTTCTAACTCTAATACAATATTACAGACAATTCCAGATTTTTTTTATAGTCGAAAGTGTAGGAAAGAAAGACCATATTGAAGATTTTAAAAGGCAAACCAAATTGAACTAGAGTTCCCAAAATTGCTTCATGTTTCAAAATTAAAAATAAGGTCCTTTGTCAATAAATCCTAAAATGTCTTTGTGGTTAAAAAGCTGACATGGATACAAATGTACAGCTAACATTGTGGATTTTATCTATCTTGAGATAGTTCTCAGGAAAAGCTTATATTGTCGACTGTATTTGTACTGTTGGTTCTAATTTGATAATTGTCTTTGCAAAATTGCCTGTAACATTTGATAAGGGTGCAACTGTCAAGGTATTTTCCATGGCAAGAGTAAAAAATTATTATATAGAAAAAAGAGATAAAGGATATAGTGAATAAATAGATCTGAATATTAGTATGTAAAAAGATTGATAAGAGTTCAGTTTTGAAGGTATTTTGTACGATAGGAATGAGAATACATAATTAATATAGGAAAAAGAAAAAAAGATACAGGAAAAATTTAGACCTAGATATTATTATATTAAATTTTGATAAGGGTGCAGCTATGAAGGTATTCTCTGTGGCAGAAATAAGAATATGCACATATTTTCCATAAAAGATTATAAACAAAATATGGTTTTAAAAATAAATTACATAAAGTTTTTAAAGAATAAGAAAATGCAATTTTCTTTCTACGAGGAAAGAAATATAAAAGTGAGTTTAAATTATAAATTTTAACCCTTTTTTGTCCAATGGGTGAGGTCCAATCTTTCTCACCTGCAAAATGTAGCGTTGTGTTCTGGATTTGGGGAAAACTGGAAGATCGATCTCTTCTAGTATGGAAATCCCAGGCCTCTAATGCATGCCAAGTTACCCTAGAAATATGGCAAAACCTGTACTAAGACCTCGTGAAAAGTACAATACTTACCCTGTAGGCCTTCAAAGAAGGTAGAAAAATCCCTCACAACAACACTCTTATGCAAAAATGACAAATTATCACAAAGCATACTTGTAGTTCCATTCAAAAGGTAAATGAAGCAGAACCCAACTCAATTGACAGTAGCTTGACGCGGAAGTAAGAGGACTTGTTGTCAAAAAAGAAAAGCTTTTAGTGGCTCTGCGGCTGCTACTCCTTTTGCAACAGAGAGATGGTCGGAGAATTCTGTAGAACTAAAACACCCAGAAAATCTTGAACTTTGCAAAAATAAAATGCTCACCATGTGCTTGTAGTGCTACTAACAATAATTTTAATAATGCATATAGGAGTCCAGCTAGACTCATAAATAGCATTTAAGAAGAATGTACTTCAAACAATAATTGCAATAATTGATAACGGATTTTTCTATTTTTCTAATTAAATGTTTGAAATGTTATTTTTCTTCCTACCAAAATTACTGACAGCGAATAAAAAACATCAATAAATAGTATTACTATAAAAATTTAAATATGTCAAAATTATAAAACTATAGGACAAACAAATAAACTCCAAAAATACTCAAATTGGATTGGTCTGCTAAAAAAATAATTGCACCTAACGGATGCAGTAGTATCCTGCCGTAGGCAGAAACTAAAAATGAAGAATTGGTTTAGTCATGTAATATAACCCGTATAGGTCATGTTTTTAGTTATTTAATAATTATTCATATTTTTCCACACTCCATGTAAAATAATTTAATAACAAATGCAGTAGTATCTTGCCGTAGGGAAAAACTAAAAATGAAGAATTGGTTTTATCATGTAATATAACCCGTATAGATCATGTTTTTAGTTATTTAATAATTATTCATATTTTTCCACACTCCATGTAAAATAATCTAAATAGTTTTAAAAAATTTATATACAATTTACTTAAGCTCCCTCTCCGTAATAATTTACTCCAAAGAGTGTGCAAGGAGTTGATGTACATCTCTCTAATTCAATACTTCCTACTTCATTATTATTAATTTAAAGATCATACTAATGTTGCCATTATCCATTACCACTCTGTCTTACATAATCGAAAAATCTCATGTAGTTTAATTTTTATTTTCAAACTAGTAAATTCTTCGCGAGAACAATTTATTCTCGATTAAGGAGATAAAATCGTGAAAATGTTAGAAACAATTATTCATGACATTGACGTTTGGGATTATTTTCATTGTCTCGAGTCTCCTTTAGAATAGTCTATGACATTGATGCTCAATCTCAGCCGTCCATTTCCTATCGAAATGTCTTGGGTATAAAAATGGACGCTCAAAATTATTTTCATCATCTTGTCTATGTAGTTGATGTTCAATCTCCATCCTTTTCAAAATACACATACATTTTTAATATATTATTCTAACCTTGAACTTCAAGATACGATACCATTCCACATATATTAAATAAATATAAATATTACTTGTTTGTTATTTAATCTAGACTATAATACTTGTTCATTGTAAAAACCAATAGTAATTCCCCATGCTTAGAAGGCATTTGGACCGTCCGTACAAGAGTAATTGAGCTATTTGTCATTATTGCATTCACCGACAAAAGGCCAAGGACGAAAAAGAGAAAAGGAGAGCAAAGAGTAAGCACATGAAAATACATGGGGAGGCGTACTCCTCGTTTATTGCGAAGTTTGTATACATTGGAAACCAAAATTCCTCAACACGCGTTCCGAACAAGTATAAAGCATTTCTCGAACCAAACCAGATTCATTGAAACCGTGCAAATTTGTTAGTCTCGAAAATAATTTATTTGAAAATTAAGTAGTTTTATTTTTTATATTGTTTTTTAATTGGAATAAGCTAAAAAGATTAGGGACAACAACTGAAGAACATCAACAATGCACTAAAGCATGACAATCACTACCATTGTACTAACCTCTTGTCTTCTTCATTAGCATTCCCAACTACTCTCTAACTAAAAACATTAGTTTTTCCCTTGAAAGCATTGAATTTCCCTTGAAGCTCCCTCGTGGATTTTTTTAAGAGTAAGGTTGGTTTGGAAAGAACATTTGAGAACGGAGATATGGGGGAGAGGTGCCCCAGTTTCTAGAAAATCTGAAGTATGATCCGGAAAGGAAACGCAGAGATGAACAAAATCCAGAAATATTTTTTTGTTCTGATGTTGACTTATGAAAAAGGTCGACCCTGTACCACAAATGCCAACCTTGTCCTGCACAGATCTGAAAGTATCCATGTTCACGCTGTCCGAAAGAAGACTGAAAAGGGTATCCAGATTTGGTCTCAAATCTTCAATCCCGAACCTGTACCTACAAGAAAAAAAGAGGTCGACCCTGTACCACTTTTGCCAACTCGATCTGCTCAACTCCGAAAGTGTCCCTGTTAGCACAGTTTGAAAGAAAACCGAAAAGGGTATCCAGATCTGGCCTCGGATCTACAGTCCCGAACCTGTACCTACAAGAAAAATGTTTGTTTGTTGTGGGGGAGGGGTTTGCCTTAGTCAAACCCCAATTTAGGAATTAACCTTGAAATCAATATTTGAAATAAGAATGCTAGCAAGTAGTAGAATTGAATCTAACAATGAAGCTATGATATTGAATAGATATGCAATTGTAATTCAAATGTAGCAAGTATGTAAATATGAAAGCATGGACTTTAGAAACCATAAACCTCCATGATTGTATGCTTGGAATCTTTCCCCTTAGCTTGCTTGAATTGCACTTGAAAATCCTTCTCAATTGCGTAATGATGCTTAGAGAAAATGAGAGGAGAAAGCTCCATTTTATATGAAACTAGGGCACAATCTTCTAAGGAGGCCTACATAGAATAATTAAATCACCATTTAAGCCTTTACCCCTAGGAGAGGACCTATATTAAATATAATTTAGGAATCGATGCTTCGGAACCCGAAACAGCCGACCTGGAAGCGGGAAACAACTTTTGCAAAGACCGACATCCGAAAACTGAAAGTTCCCGGGATTTGGACCCTGGGACAGGGTCAAGGTTGACCCTGTCCTAGGTTAGGGCCGAGGTTGACCCTATCCTAGGTCAGGGTCAAGGTCGACCCTGTCCTAGGAGGTCGACCCTATCCCTAAAACCTAGAAACACAGGTCTGTATCCCAGAATGCAGAAATCAGGTCAGAAAATGGTGGACAAAAAGGCAGAACAAGGGGGGGAAGCCATGTCAAGATCAGGAACCCAGTCAAGGTGCTTTTCATGACCCCAAACCACTTACTCGGAAGGCTAAACAAGTCTAAAATGGAAGTGCTTCCATTTTCTGACTATACATTTAGCC
>MU224262.1:1951973-1963474 GCA_018584345.1 Thuja plicata | reverse complement strand
TCATTTGGAAATGAGAGAAAAGAGGAAAGATCTTAAATTCCCGTTTTAGAAAGGAATGTATATGATAGTTCTAGGAATTGAAATGGATGAGATGAAGTACCAACCTTAAAATAGTGCAGATCAAAGAACGTTGTTTTTTTAGGTCTGTAGGCTAATTCTGGAAAAACTAAAGTATGATCCAGAACTGGAATGCAGAGACGAACAAAACCCATAAATCTTTTTTCAATCCGATGTCGTCTTATGAAAAAGGTCAACCCTGTACCACAAATGCCAACCCTGTCCTGCACAAATCTGAAAGTGTCCCTGTTCACGCTGTCCGAAAGAAGACTGAAAAGGGTATCCAGATTTGGTCTCAGATCTTCAATCCTGAAACTGTACCTGGAGGAAAAAAAGAGGTTGACCCTGTACCACTTTTGCCAACTCAATCTGCTCAACTCCGAAAGTGTCCCTGTTCGCACAGTCCGAAAGAAAACCGAAAAGGGTATCCAGATCTGGCCTCGGATCTACAGTCCCGAACTTGTACCTACAAGAAAAATGTTTATTTGTTGTGGGGGACAGGTTTGCCTTAGTCAAACCCCAATTTAGGAATTAACCTTGAAATCAATATTTGAAATAAGAATGCTAGCAAGTAGTAGAATTGAATCTAACAATGAAGCTATGATATTGAATAGATATGCAATTGTAATTCAAATGTAGCAAGTATGTAAATATGAAAGCATGGAATTTAGAAACCATAAACCTCCATGATTGTATGCTTGGAATCTTTCTCCTTAGCTTTCTTGAATTGCACTTGAAAATCCTTCTCAATTGTGTAATGATGCTTAGAGAAAATGAGAGGAGAAAGCTCCCTTTTATATGAAACTAGGGCACAATCTTCAAAGGAGGCCTACATAGGATAATTAAATCACCATTTAAGCCTTTACCCCTAGGAGAGGACCTATATTAAATATAATTTAGGAATCAATCGATTCAAAACCCGAAACAGCTGACCCGGAAGCGGGAATGGACTTTTTGTGAAGACCGACATCCCGGACACCAAAAGTTCCCAGGATTTGGACCCTGGGATAGGATTGAGGTCGACCCTATCCTAGGTCAGGGCCAAGGTTGACCCTGTCCTAGGTCAGGGTCAAGGTCAACCCTATCCTAGGAGGTCGACCCTGTCCCTAAATCCCAAAAACACAGGTCTGTATCCCAGAATGCAGAAATCAAGTCAGAAAATGGTGGACAGAAAGGCAGAACAGGGGGAAGCCATGTCAAGATCAGGAACCCAGCCAAGGCACTTGTCATGACCCCAAACCACTTACTCAGAAGGCTAAACAAGTCTAAAATGGAAGTGCTTCCATTTTTCGACTATACAATATCTTAAACTCTCCATATATGCCTTAAGGATCCTTCCTAAGATGTTAGGCCTCTTCAAGAGAACTTGGATCTGATACTAATTGTTAATGTTATGAGGCACTAAGAGGGGCGGTGAATCAGTGTAACCACACATCTACAAAATATTTTCATCAACTTCCAAAGTAACCAACATACAAAGGTAACTATAACATAAAAGCATAACAAATCATACATCCATGAAATCAACACAATAAAACCAATATTTTATCGTAGAAAGCCTTGTTAGAGGGGAAAACCACAGTGCTAAGTATCACCCACAAATCTCACTAGTGCACAAATAAGATATACATTGTTTGGAGCATTACATCACCCTATTAAGGGTATACCTGGTTAAGAGTGTCTATAGACTGGTTAGAATCTATTACAAAAGTTCTATTAGGAACTACCTTGTTAAGGGATTTTAAACTCCTTCTGAGAGTCACCCTATTAGAGGATTTAGTTTTCAGACCTGTTAGGATCTTGCATACCCTATTAGGAGTAACCTTGTTAGAGTATTTTGACAAGTGACGCAGTCCAAGGCCTAAGAGATATCAAAAGAGATGTCTAGACTTGTAGCCAAACAAAAACCACAGTGAAAACAACAACACAATCAAGATATAACCAAATTCAAGTTATATTATTATAAGACCCGATTACATGCAACATGTCAAGTTGTAAGGCCTTCTCGGTTACGACCAATTACATTACAAAACACAACATATCTCACATGATTAATGCCTTCCACACTAGCCCAGATCTATGACACAACAATTCGATAGGAACACCAAGACAGATCTGAACTTGAGCTTGCAAGTCACCAATAAATCTTCTTGTCTTCTAAGCCAACACTTAGCTACTAGCTCTTCAAGCTATCTTTCCTTCTTCTGAAACTTCTCGCTTTTCCTTCGCTACCTCTTTCCTCCTCTTCCTACTCTAACTATACCCCCCCTCTTATGCAACATAGCCACAAGTTGGCTTTACAATAAAACAACAATCAGCTTCAAGAACACAAAACCTAATGTGTTATCCATCAGTTAGCTGCAAAAGTCATTAGATTCACCTAGGAGAAAGAGCCAATCAAGATTTAGATTCTCACACCTCCAATGGTTGATCCAAATCATGAGGAATGCGACCAAAATTAAATGCACATGTCATCCAACCCAAACAATCCAAATAACCCCGTCGGTGAACTAGAACATCAAAAGCCAAGCCACTCGGTGAGAGACACCACCGAACTTAACACTACCAAGTAGAGTACTACCAAGTAGAACACTACTGAATAGAACACTACTGAGAAGATCATCATTGAGCCCAATCACCAAGTCTGTCGGTGAAGCAACACACCTTCCAACCGAGAACTACCACCAAATGACCTTGAATCTCAGGTATCCAACCGAGCTTTCTACTAAAAGCCAAAACCAAACTCTAACATATTTTTGGTGATAGAGGATTGCCAACTACCCAAGGATGCTCCTGTATCAGACACCCAAGGTGAAAAAATATGTTCTCAACATCTCAACGAACATGTTTTGGGATTTAACACATAGATCCCAAACTGGTTCTTGATATACATGTCCTATGAGTCCTTAACCGATACACTCTTGCCTCGATTCTTCTTTTGTGAATCCTTTCCTGCATCCGACAACAAATTATTTCTTTGAAAAGGTTCCACCACCTTATAACCAAGCAATCTTCTATGAATCAGTAAGTTTTCTTCCTCCACCTCGGGTTCATTCAATACATATTCATTCACCACAACATGTTCTTGTCTACATGGGGACATTCATATGACCGATGCCCTTCTTCTCCATAGTTATAACAAGTACCTCTGAATCTACTTCTACATGTCCTTCTCCTCGGCTCAACAGGTTTTGGCTTATCCTCAACTATCGATTTATCCTTTACCGAATGCTCTTGCTTATCTTTCCCTCGGGGGTTACCATGATGTCTTCTCTTCAACTTATCTTCCACCTTTAGGGCATACTAGTAAGCATCCTCAATTGAACCAATCTCATCCTGGATATTGAATCTCATACCATTAATATACCTTGCCACCTTTTCCTTAGAAATTTCTCTATGTCAAGACCGAATAGTCAACTTGTAGAACTCCTCAGTATAATCTTCCATAGTCATCTACTTCTGCTTTAGGTTTGGTAACTTCTTGAACATCTCAAGTTCATAGTCAGAAGAAATAAACTTGGCCTTTACTTTTTCCACCATCAACCTCCACAAATTGATCTTTACCTCACCTTCTTCTTCTCTATCTCTTCGCAATTCTTTCCATCATAAAGCAACATGTCCTTTCAACTTAGTCTATGCTGACCTCACTCTAAGAGGATCTCCAATGTCTTCCAGCTCAAATTATTCTTCTAACTCACCGATCCAATCAATCAGATCCTTGAGTCTCAATGTACTTGAGAAATTGGAAACCTCCATCTGATAACTTGTATTCAACCGAGCACTAGATCTCTGCAACCGATCAGTTCTGTCTTCCCCAGATTTCTCCATCTGATCGACTCTGTCATCTCCATTAGATCCAGTAGCCTCAAAGTCTTTAGAAGCTTCTTCATAGCCATCATCTATTCCAAGGTTCCTCGGTAAACTAGCTATGACTCTCATAATTTTGGTGACCAACTCATTCTTCATCATTGCCATCTCAGATATGATCTTTTCTATTATCCTCGTCTCCATCGCATCAGCTATATCTTTGACCACCCTAGGGCCCAATATCCTCGAAGGCATCTTCCAAGGTCTTCGAAAACCCTTTACAACAAACCCCAACCGACCACCTTGTGAATACCTCTGAACTATCTGCAAGTTAGATCGCAACCTGCTACCTTGCACGAATAATCAAACAAGTTTCACAAGTCCAGGAACATGGATCTGCAACATGAATCTCTGGAGGAAACACAACCTTCACTCAGACCAACCAGATCAAATTCGCTCAAACCAACCAGATCAACTTCTCTCTGATACCACCTGATGCAGTCCAAGGCTGGAGAGATTTCAAAAGAGATTTCCAGACTTGCAGCCAAACAAAAACCACAAAAAAAACAACACAATCAACATATAACCAAATTCAACTTATATTATTATAAAAAATTGATTACATACAACATGTCAAGCTGTAAGGCCTTCTTGGTTATGCCCAATTACATTAGAAAACACAACATATCTCATAGGATCAATGCCTTCCACACTAGCCCAGATCTGTGACACATAACAATTCGATAGGAATACCAAGACAGATCTAAACTTCGTCTCATAAGCCACCAAGAAATCTTCTTGTCTCCTAAGCCAACACTTAGCTCCTAGCTCTTCAAGCTATCTTTCCTTCTTCTCACTCTTCCTTTTTTACCTCTTTCCTCCTCTTCCTACTCTAACTATACCCCCCCTTTTATACAACATAGCCACAAGTCGACTTTACAATAAAATAACCCAAAAACAACAGTCATCTTCAAGAACACAAAACCCAACGTGTTATCCATCAGTCAACTGCAACAACCATTAAATTCACCTAGGAGAAAGAACCAATCCAGATTTAGGTCCTCGCACCTCCAACGATCAATCCAAATCATGAGGAATGCGACCCTAATTAAATGCACATGTCAGCCAGCCTAAACAATCCAAATAACCTCATCGGTGAACTAGAATATCGAAAGAGAATCCACTCGATGAGAGACACCGCTAAACCGAACACCACCAAGTAGAGCACCACAAAGAAGAACACCACCGAACAGAACACCACCGAGTAGAGCACCACTGAGCCCAGTCACTAAATCTGCCAGTGAAGCAACACACCTTCCAACGAATAACTACCACCAAATTATTGAGAATATTAGGTCTCCAACCAAGCTTGTTATTGAAAGCCAAAACCAAACTCTAACATATTTTTGGTGATACAAGATTGCCAACTACCCAAGGATGCTCCTACATCAACAAGCCGATTAGGACTTGCCTTAAGAATAAACTTAAATGAAATGATTTGAAAGTAGCACACTCTTCTTGATAGATCTACTTTAGCACTTGCTCAAATAATTATTTTGTTCGTACAAACATCTACTGCAACCACTACATTCATCACATCAAAAAATAATCACAACAATAACTCAATTTCATCTCTTATAACCACATTTAGGTCGGTGGAATAACCCTAAAATGTGTTACCTATTTTTGACCTCCAAATCCTAATAAAAATTCATAAGTGATCACTCCAAAATAGGAAATTGAACTCCTCAAGGTCGTCCCTTGACAATATAATTTACAAATGAATCAAACTTGGAAACATAATTAATCGCTACCTTGATTTCATCATCTTGACTGGACCGGTTGACTGTTCTTGCCGATATCACTGATGTTTGCCTCAAAACTACATCTGTGGGTTGAATAAGCTTACGCGATCATAGATGTGGGTAATAATGTATATATAGATACTATCTGCATGATCACATCATTTGAATCCTTCATATTATCACCGCACACTGAATTTATCATGACTAACTGTGTTATCACTAGTACACTAAATACTTAGACAAATTCATGTACGGTTACCTTCATCATTGGTATATTTGATCTGACCTATGAAGTAGAATTTTTTCTAGAAATGAAAACACTACAACATTCATCCCGTGATCTAGGATATGATCATCTTCATCAGATGCCAACAATATAATCATTTTCTTTCTTCTCATGTTGCCACAACTGATCTTTGTACAACACTTTCTCATTTAATATGACATCCCTGCTTATCACAATTTTATGATTCTCAAAATCCCAAAGTCTATATTCTAATTCTTGAATGTCATATCCAAAAAATGAACATTTCTTTGATTTAGCTTCCAGCTTGGTTTTATTTTTAGAATCTATATGTGCAAATGCTTCACAACCAAAGGTTTTGAGAAAAGAATAACTCGCCTTCTTACCTGTCCATAATTACTTTGGAATACCACAATCCAAAGGAGTAGATGGGCCTCTATTAATTAAATAAATAAAAGTGTTTACAACCTCTTCCCATGTGTTTAAGGGCATCCCAACATGCAACCTCATAGTCCTTGCACACTCCATTATTGTCCTATTCATGCGTTTAGACACTCCATTTTCTTGTGGATTCTTTGGAAATGTTTTCTCCCTACGAATATCATTAGAGGAACAATAATCTTCAAATTCTTTGCTGCAATACTCACCACCATTATCAGATATGAGACATTTTAATCTTTTACCAATCTCATTCTCAACCAATCTTTTCCATTTTTTTAAAGTTTCAAATATATCAGATTTATTTCTGGGGAAATAAATCCATACTTTCCTAGTTGCATCATCAGTGAATGTAACACAATAAAGAGATCCACCTAGGGAAGATACCTGATCTAGTTCCCATACATTTGTATGCACAAGCTCTAATTTCTCATATTTATTTTCTTTCCCAACCTTCAGAAAACTAACTCTCTTTCGTTTTCCATACACAACTTTCACAGAAATCCATATTGACACATTTTAGACCTGGTAAGACTTTATTTGAATGAAGTAATTTCATACCTTTTTCACTCATGTGCCCAAGTCTGTTGTGTCATAGTTTTGTTTCAGAATTCACAATGACTGTTTCATGTTCTACCTGCTCAACTGCAGCAACTATTCTTGAACATTGAATTTTCTCTGTAACAATTAAAGTAGAAGGAATAATATGACCTATACAAAGATATAAGGTGCCTACTTTCACACCTTTTTCTACTACTAAGGAATCTTTTGAAACCTTCCATTTTTTATCATTAAAAGTAATTGTGCAAACTTCATCACCTATCTACCCTGTTGAAATTAAATTCCTACTCAGCCTTGGAACATGCCTCACCTCTTGTAGTAGCCAATTATTCCCATTCTACAACTTAATCTTGATTCTTACCTTCCCAAAAATCTGACATGGTTCATTATCTCCCAAATAAACCAGCCTAAAATCCCTTTGGACATAATCAATAAAATAACTTCTATGGGGTGTAGCATGAAATGAGGCCCCTGAATTTAGAACCCATGAATCATCAACATTTTCAAGGGAAATAAGCAAAACATCCTCTTCAGATTTATTACTTACCATATTTGCCTCCTTATTTCCTTCTTCTTTATCTCCTTCTTTATTCTTCTAAGACCAACAATATTTCTTCCTATGACCCGGTTTCCCATAGTACCAGCGATCATTTGGTCCCCTAGATTGAGACCTCTTACCCTTTGATTTTCCTCATGATTTCCCACAACTTCCAGAATTGTTTCCTCTCTCCTTTGATCTACCTCTACTTTTTGCATTGAAAACACTACCTGATATGGATCCTCTTGAGCTTTTCCTATGAATTTCGTCACTCAAAATAACACCAACAACATCATCAAATTCTAGGATATTTGAACCAGAAACAGAGTTACTAACAGTCATTACCAAGTCATTCTAGCTTTTAGGCAAAGAATACAGAATCAAAAGATCCCTAATTTCTTCATCAAAACTGACATTAGAAAAAGATAATTGACTAATAAATATATTAAACTCGTTTAATTGATCAACAACTGGCCCACCTTCTACCATTTTCATATTAAATAAACGCTTCATAAGAAATACCTTATTTGAAGAAAAAGGATTTTCATATAACTTCGCTAGGGTTTCCATCAACTCTTTAGTTGTCTTTTCTTTTGTAATATTAAATGCCATCGATTGTGCTAGGCATAAACGAATACTCCCAAGTGCCTTTCTATCCAAAATATCCCAATCCTCCTAAGAAATAGTTGTGACTTTCTTGCTTATTCCTCCTAATGTATGCCATAAATCCTTTTGATAGAGATAGTCCCCCATCTGCATTTTCCATAACTAAAATTTCTGCCCATTAAACTTCTCAACCTTCAACTTACCCTCATCTGACATTACTCCCACTCAACCATGAAACTCCCACTCAACTGTGAGACCTTCCTACAAAGGATAGTTGAATAAAACCCACTTTGATACCACTTGTTAGGCTTAGTCGATAGAAATATAATACTTACATGCAAATACAAGCAATAATGCAAAGGAATAAAGCACACAAAAGTAGAACAAGAAGACACAGATTTAACGTGGTTCACCCAATCTTGGGCTACCTCCACTAAAAATAGAGTCTAATATTATTATCTAGTAATTTCAACCGATTACAACCAACAATCCCTTGCAGCTCAATATCGCTCCAAGTGCTACAATACTTCTTCACTCTAAACATCCATAACCCCAAAACTGTTTTTCTTATAGAAAAAGCCTAACCCTAAAACTTGTTTGATGGGTCAACGTAGGGAAATGTTTGACGAGTCAACCTACGAAAATGGTTGATGAGTCAACCCAAAAAATGCTTGATGAGCGAACAAAAAAAAGTTGGGTTGTTGCCCCGAACCCCACGAATTGTATAAAAGTGCACAGTACTCGCCTAATAAGTCACCATAAACCAACAGGTGGTGCATCTATCAATCATTCTTCCTCGCCAACTAATCCATTTGTTTTATTGTGGTTTTGGATCAACACTCCAAGTAAAAAATCCCATCAATTGGTTCTTTATATGGGTAATATTTAACTTATAAGGAAGGTCATTGGAAAGGGGAGTGAGATTTGAGAAGAGAGGAGTGATGGACATGGGAAGGTGGTTCGAGAGAGTTGCAAAGAGAAATAAAGAAACAAGATGACTAACATGAGATGGGAGAATGGACAATTGGGAGAGAAAAAAGAAACTATCCATATGAATATATATCCTTAAGGTTTCTTCACGGTAGTTGTCAATGAACAAATGAGGCATTTGGAGGCTAATTTTAACTGGAAAAATATCATGGCCACTGAGGTTGTCTCAGGCTAGTGTCCAAGATTCAAACTTAGGATTAAGAAACTAGCATAATATTCCAGTTGCAAATCAGAGAGATGTTCCACCATATTAAAATTATCCCCGAAAACCCACTCAACATTAGGTATATAAATACATAGCCACTCCCAAAGTACGATTCTCTCAACATAAGAATTAGGAGCATATATAGAGAAAAACACCACAAGAACACCATTAATGAAGGTAGTATTTTAAACACAATGGTTATCAGGATCATATCCAATAGTCACATATACCTAGCCAACTATGAGGAAGGTCTAAAACTATACAACCACAACCATCAACATGATTTGTATTCAAGAAATGTGCATCATAACAAACTGCAACAACTTTCACTTCTTGGAGCATAAGGACATCGATGTAATTTTTCAAAATAACATTTTTGACATTATATTTGAATACAAGAACAGTCAATTCCCACAAATTCCAAGATTGTACTTTATACTTTATTGAGAAGAGTCATAGGGGTTTTCCTTGTCTAACTACTATAGATTAAATTGATTCATTAGGAAGCCGTCATTAGTTTTCATCATGAGATCTTTCTCAAGCAGGTATACAAGGGTATCTTGACCTATAAGAACTTGAGAAGGATGGTGGGACTAATTTGTTATAGGAATATTCAACTGAAGTGGGGAATTAGATTCAAAATAAGGGCTATTTATATGGGTGGGAGCCTTCATTTTTCATTTAGAGGCTCTAGATTAGGGCACCATTATTGCATCCTTGTAAGACATTGTTTTATGTTTAAAGGGAGAATGACTATGGGAGGTGTGAGAGAGGGGTGAAGGAAGTTTTGGTTTTAGAAAAAGGGCATTCGAATATGAGATATCCTTTCTTACAGAAATAAAAGTAAGAAATAGGTTTATTATAGTAAATAACGTGTTATTCAAATTTAAAAATCGGTCTAACAAATTTAATTGGGTTGGGAAGAGACCGAGTCACATCCATCTAAATAAAATCCCTAGGTTGATAATGTAGGCTTTATAGGAATTTTACAATAGAAACAACCCAATATCTAGAGGCCAATGAATAACACAAAAGAAAGAGAGACAAAATAAACAATAACAAATTGTATTCTCACCAAGAATGCAACACAATAACTAGAATTAGATTAATTGGATTGAATATTACATAGGAGACCCCTTGGTTATATAGCCAAGGTGAGTACAAAGGAGTGAATGAGATAATGATAAGTGCCATTATCTCATTGCATGATAATCAATAGACAACTTATCACCCACCCAAGGTGAAATCATATGTCCACAAAATTTTGATCATCCTCCAATGTGTATTAAAGTATGTGCAAATAAAGGTGGAGGCAGATAAAGTGATAAGACCACAAAAGGTGGATCACCCACCTAAGGTGGAAAAATCTATCCACTATAAGTGGATATGATAAAATAATAGCACGATAAATCCACATAAATTAGAAATGCTCTAACTACTCCTATGCAATTCCCTAAGTAAGCTTAAGTAAAGTGTAATTGGGACCTAGGTGAGACATAACCAAGGTGAAATTTCTTAATTACACCAATACCCCCCTTAAGTGTAACTTAGGGATAATATACAAAAGTTAACAGTGTAAGATGATTCTTGGTAACTAGGACATGTTAGGTACCCATGTACAATGCAAATGTAATCTCTCACAAGTGGAGAAAGAGAGAAAACCACGCGGGAGAAAACTCCCCTCCAAAAGAGAGATGAAAATTCTCCCAATAATGAATGAGAGAGAAGATAGACCATGAAGCTGTTAGTAATAACTGAGAGGGGGGGGGGGGGGGGGGGGTGAATCAGTGGCCTCAAAAACTTATCCTTAATCTAACCACCAATCAAATAAACCTCAGATTATTATGTCCCTACAAGATGCATGCCATGAGATACTTATAATGATTAATTGTCTGTTAGTTTACCTTGCCTAACGTTATTCTCCTTGATTACCGATAAGCAGTATACCTATTTACCAAAATGCAGTAAATATGCAGAGTATACCGATAAATCCAGTGTTAACTATGTCAGATACAAAACAATAAAGAAATGAATCATACACACATAACACATGAATTTTTAACATGGAAACCCTGTTAAGGGAAAAACCACTGGGACCGATACCCCAAATTTTTACTCTTCTAAAGTGAGCCCTGTTAAGAGCCAACCCTGTTAAAGATTACAAACACACTGTTAGGTGTGACCTTGTTAGAGGATTTTACACATATAGGTTGTCACTTAGTATCGGGCATCTAATGCTGCCATCCTTGA
>MU224262.1:1915723-1943948 GCA_018584345.1 Thuja plicata | reverse complement strand
TCTTCCCACAATGCAAAACCAGAATCTCAAAACCTTATTATGAGATAATAAGGTTTTGAGCCAAATTCCAATTCCCCAAACAAACAAGGGCCTAGGAGCTTAAAAATTAGATGGAAGCAACAAGTCTACCCAACAAGAAATTACAAATTGAAAGGGATGGTCGCACTAAAAAGTTCATTTAAGTCGGTACTTTCAATTCAGGATAATATCCATAAATGAAAATGACATTTAAATTTCATCATCCTTCCATATTACATTGAACGAGGGGCACTTGGGCATGAATTGACGTAAAGCCAAGTTCATCAGTTCTGCACAATAATGGTATGACAAAGGACAGTTCAACATTTGTGAAAATTCAGCTCTAGAGTGAGGGAGATTTTTAAAGCAACATTACGGTCACCCCCCATGGCCTTACTGATCATATTAATGACCCGCAGCAGAGATGCAGGTGGTTATCTGCAGGCGTTACAGTTTGAAAAAGAAAAGTTCACTCTACATTTATAGCATGGAGCTGCTTTGACACAGAACTAAGGAAGAGAACAAGGCCAAAATTTGTTTCCTTTTCTTCTCTCTTGGCTGTTTGCTAACACCAACAATCTGGTGTGGTGGCACGGATTGTTGAGGTAATCAAATTAAACTCCGTTTGTTTGATCTACTTCAAATAAAATTACTTCTGTTTACATCTGTATTCAAATCTCAATGTAAAGGTACATGGTGTAAATGATATGTTTGATCTACTTTAACCAAAATTCTTTCTGTTTGCATCCATATTCAAATTTCAGCGAATACACCATGCATATAATTTATTTATACTTATCTCAGCATTGTGACACACATTCATTTCATGTCAGGCTTGAGAAAAATATGTTGCAGAAACCCATATGCATTTCATGTCAGTATTGAGAAAACAATGGTGCCGAAACCCATATGCATTTCATGTCAGCATTGAGAATCCTAACATACGGAGACCTGCATGCAGTTTTCTTCTTTGTATGGGCAGCGATCCAAATTTGCTTGCAAGAAATCTTTCATCAGGAACAAAAGATGCTAGCTCAACTATTATCTATTTTGTCTGATCTTTGAGAGGTGAGAAAATACTCTGTATTCGGAGTTATTGCAGTCTTCCCGGTCACTTTACCTATTCTTTTTTCTGCCATTTGGACAATGTGTCACATTCCATTCCCGAATTCCATTTTCTCTGTCCTCTTTTTGAAGCAGGTCCTCAGATAGCTTGTAGCTCATTTGTTTGGATTTTCCAGTGAGGATCCTCTAACCAAAGATTAAGTTCTTGGTTACCCATTTGCCTAAACTGAGTTTTTCTATGTCTATCTTTACTCAACCTTTGTTGGGTCTTACTTCCAATGAACTTGGTTGAAGTTTAGTTACCTTCGTACCCTACTGACTAAATCCATTGACCTATGTTGGTCATTATCTGTTTAATGTGCTTCGGAGGCCCAGGGTTATGTCCTGGTCATTCTCTATTTAACTGAATGTGCTTTGCAGTCCCAGTGCTATACTTTGGTCATTCTCTATTGCAACTGAATGCACTTTGGTGTCTCATGGACCTATGCCTATATTGGTCATTATCTGTTTAATGTGCTTTGGAGGCCCAGGGTTATAGTCCTGGTCATTCTCTATTTAACTGAATGTGCTTTGCAGTCCCACTGCTATACTTTGGTCATTCTCTATTGCCACTGAATGCACTTTGGTGTCTCATGGACCTGCTAAGAGTATTTGTTTGACATTCTGTAATTTCAAGTTTTTTCCTCTTTAGATGGGATTCATAGTTCCATTTAGAACATTAAGGATTATTTATCTCTTTCTACCAGGAATGCAATTCTCTCAAGCTCTCATTTTGAAAAATGGCATTAGATGGTACCTATCACTTTCGAATTTTCTTGTGATAATGCACTGATTTACCCACTAACCCAAAATGAGTATATTTGTATTTTGTCAGGCACGACCCACAGACTAGATCCAATCCTTGGTTACTGATATGTAATTCTGTCTTTAATTAAACTTCATTCTGTGTGACTTCAATGTCTTTGCTTATCTAGATAGCATCCCATAGGGATAATAAACGTATAAAGCATATTTGTCATTTTCCATCGGAAGTTCAACAATTTCCTCCTTTGAAGTTGGTCTTACGTTATATAGGATGTTTTAATTTTTTAGTGGCAAACCTCTAACTCAACCTAAGTTCTTAGCTACCAAACTGAGTA
This sequence comes from Thuja plicata, assembly GCA_018584345.1. Taxonomy (NCBI): domain Eukaryota; kingdom Viridiplantae; phylum Streptophyta; class Pinopsida; order Cupressales; family Cupressaceae; genus Thuja; species Thuja plicata. The sequence continues at coordinate 1,941,726 of MU224262.1, read as the reverse complement.
ATGATAAGTCCATCTCTTGTGGAAGTTGTATGTGCTATATTTGCAATATATTGGTTCCTGTAAATGGGATTCCATAGTTTGTTAAGTACACCAGAGATTACTTATCACTTCCCATCAAGAGTGCGATTCTCTGAAGACTCGTTTTGAAGTGGGATTTTAGAAAGTATATGGTGCATTTGGATTTTCTCTGTGAGGAACTAAGAACCCTGGTTCAGCCATTAGTTAACTTTACAGACCACTTTTTCTTCAATTAACTCCAAAATTGAGTTTGATAAGATTATCCCCAGTTATTATCTTTCACTGTTATTTCCAATTCGCTTGTTGCTATGGAGAGGATCGTGTAGTTCCATCGGTAAATTAAGGATCATCTATTACAAACTTTTTTTGGATGAAGGATTTCTGCCAGTATTCAGCATATCTGGATATTCTCACTATGGACACACTAGGTTGAGTCCTTGGTAATCAGCACATTTGGATTTTCTCAGTGAGAAATTAAGAACCATTGGTGCAGGTTATGTCTTAGTATTTAGAGCATTTGTATTTTTTTAGTGAGAACCTACTTGCCCAGGTTTAATTCTTTGGTCACACAACATGTTTTTTCATTGAACCCGCAATCAATTTTGATTACTCCATCCTATTTAACCTTTGTCTGTTTAACTTTTGGCGTAATCTTTTCTTCAGACAGAATCTCATTGTTTTGTTAAGCAAACGAAGGATCTTGGGTCAAATGTTCACCCATTAGCTACCTCCAAGTCCAGGGTTCCCGGAGACGGTCATACATATAGTATTAACTTCCATAATGCTTTTATGTTAGTGCGGGAACTGCCAAATTTTTTACCTGTTGTCTATGTTATTTTGTAAACCTATTTGGAAACAAGTGTTTCATTCTATGTATGCACGTGTCAGGTGCCTTTTGATATGTAAATTGTGCCATTCTTGAATCATTTACCATGCCGGTTGTTTCAAAAGAAATGCCATAGCACAATTCATTGGAAATATTTGTCCAGCATCAATTCAGTTGTTTTGTATCATTCAATTCAGAAAAAAACTATTCTATATAAATAATCATCAAAGCTGAGGTACCAATTTGTTAAACTATAATCTATTATCATTCAATGATAGATGGTGTTAACCATTGAACAATAAGCTTTATGGAGGTTCAAGGCAACTATTTAGCATGCCCCCAAAGTATTGGTCTAACTATGATAATACTGGATTTAACCATTGAACAATGAGCTTTATGTAGGTTCAAGGCAACTATTTAGCATGCCCCTAAAGTATTGGTCTAACTATGATAATGCTGGATGACTCCTTTACATTACCAACATAATTTTAGTGTGTATACTTTTACCCTAACACCATGAGATGCTTCTAGCTGTAGTCATAGGTGAGTGATGGTGTGTTTTATACAGTCTGTTTCATTTGTTTCTCATTTATGGTGATACTAATGTAAACTTACTATGCCTTGTAAAGATCAAAAGAATATTTTTTTCCAAATTGATCCTCTAATGAACCTACTGTGTTCAGAAATGATGCCAAATGAGCAAAGTGATTATCCTTCCTCTCAAATAGCCATTGCTAATATTAAATTATCTGCATGAAAAATTAAATATGGAGGCAAGCATCTTGCTTACCTTTCTACTATAAGTATGCCCTAATTGAGAAGCTTACTGAGTGCATTTCTAAAATGCCAGTTCTTGGTCCTGTAGCCTTCCATCTCACTGGTGGTGCAGAATTTGATTTATTGTTTTCTAGGAAATCTTTTATTAAATGCTTTTATATGCCTTCACATGCGTGCTTATGTGGGGGCATTGGCTGAGTGACGTTAGAAAGGGTGGGAGAGGGAGGGAGGGAGGAAGGCAGCATCATTTTGTGTTTATGTCTATGCTTTCTTGAATGCTGATTGGTTAAATCTTGACTGAAATTTTTGAATATGGTATGTAGCAGCACAATTAACTTTTCTTCGAATTTGATGGTTTAAATAAAAAAGGAATGTGATTCGCAAATTTCTAAAGTTCTTGTAATTTCATATTCTTCCTTTAGACCAACTTTGTGCAAATTTTCATAAATCATCGTTCATGATAACCAATTTAGTGAGCTTTCATCCATTATCATTTGTTTTTCCCTAGCACTAGTAATATAAGCAACTTGGCATATTGTTTGTTGGGATCTCAAAAGTTGTATGGAACAATAATAATTGAATGTTTTCTAGAAATTTGAAATTGTGTAAGTACTTGCTATTTTGCCACAATCAAAACTACCTATTATGCACAAGCACCTACATGGCCAAATCGGTGTTTCTGTAACCGCCGCGACAAATGTGTGACCCTTGTGACAGTTTTGTAGTCACTTGGATGATTATCTAACCTGTAGAACAAGGGTTGTGGTGGTTTTGTCATGATGTAGAGAATTGTCATGGGAAACAAAGAGAACAGTCCCAACAAACAAAAAGTCATGTCTTTTGGCATTCTAGGTCACAAATGGAGGCTTCTAGTGCATAAGAAAGACTTCTAGGACATTTCTTGGATTGTTAGCATCAAGAATAAAGAGAGTCTGTTGGCATACCAGACGAAGATTGATAGTGAGCAGGAACAAGTATTGTTGTAATCACTCTACTTGTTGTGACGCATTCAAATATATTATATATGAGCTATTTGGTTGCTACAAGGAAATTTTTCATTTGTTTGGAGGTTTCGAGGATAAAATTGAGTATGGTGTATGTCTTTGCTATTTAGATACGGTTTTCCTTTTGTTTGGAGGTCTCTAGGATAAATTGAGTATTGTGTATGCCTTTGCTATATGGAAACCCAAGGACATGTTCCCAATTGTTTTTGAGGTGTCCCTATTTTTGAAATTTGTTGAGGACAGGGGGCTTGCCTTGGGACATCCTCGGGTTGCTCCCAATCTAAAAAAAACCATAGGGGCATCTTGAAAACTTGGGGATGTCCTTGTGTAATGTCCCTTTTCTGAAATAATATTTAATAATAAATAATAATAATACAATTAAAATATAAAAAATTAATAAAAAGATAAATAATAATAAAATATAATATAATTTCATTACAAGCTTCCACGCTGCTCCAAGTGTAAGTGCAAGGCCCAACGACCTCTAGAACTATACAATATCCACAAAGATACACACAACTTATAATATATTATTACTTGTTGATGTGAGTTTTGTTCCACTACAACATACAAAATCAAATACCCAATATTTCAAAGTGAAACACCAAATACTCAATCCTCTCTTGAATAAGGATGCTCATATGCTAAACAATATATATGGATTATGTGATCAAATGAGACAACCTCAAGGTTCCTTCTTACTATGGACTTTCACTCAGTTATAATGATGTGATATGCTAGGTATCACAAAGAGACTTACGTTGTTCATTCAATGAATATCAACTTGACTTTAATTTCTTCAGTCACTTCCAACCAAATAGCTCGCAAGGAAATAAAAGCTATCTAACTCTAGGAATGTAAGACACTGTTGATGATGGGGTGAGCCTCTAACCCATCCTTGCTTTGCCGTGTCAACTAAGCATAGGAGGGTGCTAGCTTCTAAGGATGCCATAATGATTTTCACATTGTCAATATTCATCCAAATACCCTATGAAGGCACAATCTAAATGAACATCTCCAATAGAAGTTAAACACTTGCAATTTAGGCCCAGACTAACCTTACACCTTTACCTACAATCAACAAGTAACAAAAGATATGGACACTAGCTTCATCATTAATCACCATTCAACAATATCTTCCATCCAATCTACTTCTACTTCTACTTAACATGAAATGAAATTCTAAATGAGGAATTGAAGAAACCATGCAACACTTCAAAGCAACATTAAGTAATCCACCACGAAGAATGACAATGAATCGTCATTTACTTTGATAACATTATGGCAACAATTTCATCAAGTCTCCTCCTACTCTAGCCTACTCTAATCTAATTGTCTAACTCCTTTACAAATAAGAGGCCTTGGCCTTTTATAGTTGCTCAATTACAATGAAGGGCCAAGATGAATTCAAGATCAAGGGCCAAGATCCTTGCAAACCCTAATTAGGGTTGCCGCACTATCATCCAATTACATGAAGGCACCACCCTGTGGGCCAATAAGAAAATTACAATGTTTTGAAAGCCAACAAGAAAATTGTACACTTGGCATAATATGATTGAGTGTGCTTGAACATGTGTAACTGTAATTTGCTGATTGGTAGAAGACAAATAGGCGCCATCTCAGCATCCTTATCTTGTAGACTTGATCAATCTTTTGGTGATGAGAAAATAACTCTTGATACTCAACATTGCCAAGCCTTCGATTGTGATAGCATATTCCCAAATTGCTTCATCTTCTCAAATTTTCTCCATCTTCATTCTTGGAAATTTTCTCATTGCCATGATTTGAACTTGAATGAACTTAATGTGCTTGTATCTTGAACTTCTTGAAGTGGCGAAATTTTCATGCACTCAGATCCTTCAAAGTGAACTTGGATTTCCGGAGGAGATTCAAGTTGAAGATTTTTCCTTCTCCTTGTTCTTTGTTCTTTGCTGTGTTGGATTCCATCTTGATCTTGACTTGAATTTGCATTTTGATAACTTGATTTGAATCTTCCTTCTCATTGAAGTCCTCAAGCTTGACTTGTTGCATCCATCCTTCGCTTTCCGAGTTTCCCTTTCAGCGATTTACCTTGCAAAAACAAAAGAGACAAAAATGCATTAAGCTCACAAAATTGGTACGGAAACATGAAGGAAATCTGAAAGTTTCCATGAAATTACATTGCATCAACATCAAACAAGGAGGCAAAATGGTTTTTCTCAAGTTCAAGATCTTCCTTCTTGCAAATTTTGAAATGAACTCATGTTAAAATCTGGAAAATAAATGAGTTTCGTAACATAGCATGCCCAGATTTTACTTTTCTGACCACCCTCATACTCTGATTTTGAAAGAAAACCGCCTTTTAAATGCTCAAAATTGATGCTTCTTTAAGCCTCCAAACTGCCCACATGGTGAAACTGCTGCTTTCAATTGTTATCTTGCTCCCTCAAAATGATTTATTTCTCCCTCCTCAATGTTACCTGCTGTCATGTGGGAAATATTTCACTGCCCTTTTGAGGATGAATTTCGCTGCCTACAAGCAGAGGTAATTCTGCTCTTGTTTGGGTGTGAAAATGAAATGATTTTGCTCTCCTTATATAGGCAACTTGGAGGTTGAAAGATCATGTCCTTGGAGGGGTCGACTTGTGTCTTCATGGGCCAATAAAATAATTAAATTCAAATCTTTTTGACCTCCTATATTGGCCGACATGAATGAGGGTGAAGAAGGCAAAATTTTGCTTAATTAAAATCCACATTTGCACCCCTCTTTGACCTGTTCGAACCAGCCCTATTCTTGGGCGGAATCAGAGGGTGTGTTGGGATTAAAATCCCAAGTAGAGGGCGGAATCCGCCCTCTCCTTGGGACAAATTCTATGTCTCTTCATCAAATTCGCACTACTTCCTTCCTCCCTTTCACCTTGTTCGTTTGCTTCCACATTTGATTTGTAGATTGAGATTTGGAGTGTTTAAGGGGTGGGGTCAAATTTCTTCGTTTCTAACTCTGATCTAGTTCACAATTTCATCCTTGCTGGTCAAAATGTTACCTTCATTGCATTTGTCATCGTTTTTATTCCTCCCCATGTGAATTAGGAGCAAAAAATATGTTTTAGAAGATCTCCTTTCATAGTGGAAATCTGGGTGTTGCTGGGATTTTGCCTATGTTTGAAGTGTGGAATTCATGCTGCTCAATGGATATTGGAATCCCAAGCAGAGGGCAGAATCCGCCCTCTTCTTGGGACAAATTTCTCATTCTCATAATTTAAGTTTATCAAGTTTAGCCTTGCAAATTCACTTATTCCCTCACCCTTTAGTTTGATTGATCACGCCCTTTTGCGATTATCACCTTCATGCCTTGATATATTGATCACCAACGCATGATGGAAATCCCATGGTTCTTGGGATTTTTCCCAGTAGGGCAGCAGATTCCTCTATGTCAGGATTTTTCTTTGTCATCACCATTGACAACCTTGCCTTGTGAATTCACTTATCTTCTTCATGCTCAATCTGTCTTGGTTCATTTGGTTTCAAACTCATCCTTCATGTCATATAGATCTGGTCATGCCTTCGTTTTGGAGGTCTGATTGAGAAGGTGGAAATATCAAGGTTGTTAGGATTGAAAATCCCAGGAAGCGGGTGGATTCCGCCCCTTCCTTGGGATAAATTCTAACTTCACAACTTCATTTCTTGCACCACCTTACACTTACTCAACCCATTCAATATTCCGATCTGGTTTCAAAGACAAGTTCCATTCCTAATCTGATCTAAATTGTGCAATTTTGGAATCTGATTTTTCATGTTTGCTTGCATTTTTCAATCTGATTTTGGGTTTTTTTCACTTGGAATTCGATCTTCAAACTTTACCAAGTTGCACCTGTATCATGCTAAAACATCTACCCTCTGGCGGATTTTGAGGATGAGTTGGGATTTTGGATAAAAAATCAGGGTCCTGCTGGGATTTTTCCCAAGACACAGGCGGATTCCTCCAAGCCCTTGGGATTTTTTTCTTTAGCAAATTTCCATCCAAAACCATCATTTTTGCACATTTCCTTCACTTTTCTCCTCAAATCGTACTTGAAACTCGCCTTTAATAGGGGCGGAATTTTAGGGGTTGTTGGGATTAATCCCAAGACATGGTTAGATTCCGACCTAGTGTTGGGATTGTTCATTTTCAAGTTGATTCCCCAATTCTTCAAGTTAGTTTCTTCAGCTCAGGAGGCGGGAGGATTTATATAAAATATAACTACTGTCAGGATGTTTGAGATAGGTTTCAGCTTCATGGGAGTTATAATAAAGATTCTAGATTTTGGGAGTTTTCAAAAAATTCCAGACTTAGACAAATTTCAAGGTCCAACACACCTTCAACAATGTTACCTCCAATAACCTTTCCTGCCTTTCTAAGGTCAAATTGAAGTTGGAACAAGGATTTTCAAAAGGTTTTAACTCATTTCATCACCAATTCTCTTGATTTCAACTCAATATCTTTGGTTAGCTGGGCCCAGCTCTCGCTCACACCTCTTGACAAACTTGACTTCCCAGCAGGCCAAAGTTGCCCAAAATCACTCTTGGACTTGGAGACTTGAAAATTGCTACCACCTAAGACCACCTAAAAGCATCTAAGACCACTACAACTACTGCTAAAGCAAAAAGAGGGGGTCCCCATTTGCAATGGGGCGATGGTGTGAAAACCTCACAACATTACCTAAGCACACAACTGAATCAAGAGGTTGCGGCATTGTAATGCATTCTCTCATGATGATAGTATTAGACCAATTGCTTCATTCACAGGAAGATGAGATATTAAAACCACGATGAATATCAAAGTAATGAGGCAGAATCAGCAGTCTGCCCATGATAATAATACAGCCTCGCGCATGAGTTATTATGCCGCTCGTACTTCCAAGTCATTCGTCAAGGTATTGAATGCAGCTATTTCTTCACACAGCAGACACAACCACTCGTATTTAGGTATTCACAATAGAAATTCAGATCAGCTTTATGACTGGGCAATGATTACATTATAAGGATGGTTATAAGATTACTAAAGTGAAGTAAGTAGGCAGTGGTTAGATATACAAATTAACCAATGACAATCATTGATGGAAGGGTTCGATTTACTTAAGATAAGTTATAAGTATGATAAGACGTGCCTAAGGCAACCCTTTCATTGTGCCTATATATATATATATATATATATATATATATACAACTATATATATAGGAGTATGTATGAATTCAAAGGAGGATGGAAGAGTAAGGCTTATTAAAAAATATATTAGAGACTCTTCACAAGGAAGAGATGTGAATCATGTGTATTGCTGGCAAGCAATCAACGAGTAATACTTATTACAAAATATTATATCTGAATTCTATCAAGGATAAAAGAACCATTATATGGTCTAATATATATATATTATTATATATCTGTTAATATATATATAACTATATATCTGTTAATAATAATGAAATCAGAATTATATATATATATATATATATATATATATATTCGAAATACATAAGTTAATAATAAATCCTTAGCCAATTCCTTATATATTATGGGTATCCATATATCGAATAAGGGATTATAAGATACTTTTGGTACTGATTATGGATTGGGATGATCAAGAAGGTATTAGTTTATATATGGCATGAATCATTAAGGGAAAGAAACATAATACATATATATCGTGAGGTCTCACCAATCATAATCAAGGAACCCGATCTATACTTAGTTGCTAGGTATTCTTGCATAATAATAATCAGCAATCTGATGATGCTTAAATAGTTAAGGAGCTCAATTGACACTTAAAGTTTAATGTATGACTGAATTTTGTTCTTAATCTCTCTCTCTCTAATGCCTACGTAGGGTAGGGGATTTGTGTAGGGAGAGGCAGAGTAATTTCGGCCACGACGGATAGGTCCCAAGATGGGTAAGAACCTTGACGGAGCCTGCTTGTAGCCAATTTCACGCACTTTAGCATGGTAATTCCACCATCCTCTATTGGGTTCAGCAAAGAGGCGCAGGGACAAATTCATTATTTAGCAAGAAACTTAGTTGCCTCCTAGTGGAGAATGTTACAAATTTGCCATTCCCAAGCACAATCCCAACCCTAGTTGGGAATTTTAGGGTAAATCAAGTGTAGTTCCTGTTGATGTGAGTTTTGTGACCACTTCAACATGTAGGATAAAACACTTAGTGTTCCAAGATGAAACACCAAATATCTAATCCTCTCTTGAACAAAGACACCACGCATGCTAAGATTGCAAGAAAGATCATAGAGGTGACTCCAAGGTTCCTATTCTTGTTGGACACAACTTAGTTTTATCATGTGATTTGCTAGTAACCACATGAGGACTTACGCTATTCATCCAATGAACATCAACTTTGCAAATGCAAATGATTTGGCTATGTAGGCACTTCAACTATCTTTGATGAAACAAATCGCAAAAAAAAAGGCTTTTAGGAAGTCTAAGCTAACTCTAACATTGCAAGACAATATTGATGGTGATGTGAGACTAAACTAGTCCTTGCTTCGCCAAATCAACTACGCTGAGGAGGGTGCAATATTCTAAGGGTGCGTGGATGATTTTCATATTGTCAACACTCATTCGAATACCCAATGAAGGTGCAATCCAAATGAACATCTCCAATTGAAGTTAAGTGCTTGCAATTAGTTCAAACCAACCTTACACTGCTACTTGCAATCAACACATACCAAAAGGTATGAATATAAGTTTCACTATTAATCACCAACAACAATATCTTACATTCATCTACTCAACTGCTTCTACTCAACATAAACAAAAACCTACTCTAAGTGAGGAAATGTGGAAACCATGCAATACTCCAAAATAACAAAAGTAATCCACCATGATAACAACAACGAATTTACAATTACTTCGGCAGCATCATAGCAACAATTTCCCCAAATCTCTCTCTTTACAAATGCTTTGAGCAAGCCTTGTATAGAGAACTCAAGTACAATGAGCGAACACAATTAATTTGAGATCAATGGCCAAGATTGATCCAACACAACCTTAATGTAACTACCAGATGCAAGCATTAAATGCTATCCAATTACAATGAGGCACCAATTTGTGGGCCAATGAAAAGATTACATTGCTTTGATGGACCATTGAGAAAATTTGTTAGGTGAAGGCATTAAATAAATGCATTCCACATGCCAACTTGGAATAACTTGGTTGGATGAACTTGGACATGTGAAACTGGAATCCTCTGATTGATTGAAGATGAATGGCCACCACCTCATTATGTTTATCATGTAAACTTCATCAATTTGTGGTAATGAAGAGATATCTATTGATACTCAACATTTTTGAGCTCTCGATTAATTGTGGTGGCTCATATTCCCAAATTGCTTCATCTTCATGCACTTCTTCATCCCTTGAATTTCTTCATCTTGAATTGCTTGAATTTCATCTTGCCATGATCTTGTAGAAGTGATGAGGTGTTATGGTCTGCCCTAGTTTGCACTCATATATTTTTTTGAGATATTTTCTTTTTGAGATGTTTTGCAGTGATAACAAAATACCAAGCCAATCTAACAATAAACACAATATTGCATCTACTAAACCGATGAAAGTATTCACAATCAGATTTAGGAGAACTTAATGTACTTTCAGAATAATATGCAGATTTATATTATGTTTTAATGCTGTAGACAATGCCAAAAGACTGTATTTCATGAATGCTCAAATCTGATTACATATATAGCGCTTAATAATACTCAAACAGCGATAGCAAGAAATGCCTACCACAAACGCTGACCAAAAACTCAACTGCAGACCTGTACGTCCACCATAGATAAGAATGGCACACTCATTCAGCTTCAGATCAGTACGGCACCCTCTTTCTGCCCTTTCTCAGCCAGTACGATCCTGCCCTTAACGTTTCAGACTGTTAAGGATGAATTGCTAGCATGCTGCAGACTGAATGGCAATGTTTGAGTGTGTTACAGACCTGTATGGCCCTGCAAACCCTTCTCAGATGGTGCAGCTCAAATCTGGGCTATCTCTGATCTGTACGGCATATACTATTCCTTCCAAGAGGATGAAAAATGTCACCAACAACTTGTTTACAGCAAGACAGTAGCAAACTCCACTTCCTCTCTTTATATCGAACTCTCTTGGCAATTGAGTATTGACAAATGGAAGAAATATCTTTCTCAAATGTAAGTACTTCGCAATAGATCCTTAGCAATCCTTCCGACTGTGTCTTTCAACAGCGAAGAGAATGTCATTCATGAGAGATTTGGTCCTCACAAATCCTTGAAGAAAAATTTCGACAATATTTCATCAATTTTATATAATTTCCAGCATGTTGAAGGAGAGCTCTTCAATCTTCTTTCACTCACCTCATGAATGCTCAAATCTGATTACATATGCAGTGCTTAATAATACTCAAACAGTGATAGCAAGAAATACCTACCAAAAACGCTGACCAAAACCTCAACTGCAGAACTGTACATCCACCATAGATAAGTATGGCACACTCATTCAGCTTCAGATCAGTATGACAACCTCATTCTGCCCTTTCTCAGCCAGTATGATCCTGCCCTTGATGTTTCAGACTGGCATGGATGAATTGCTAGTGTGCTGCAGACTAAAATGGCGATGTTTGAGTGTGTTGCAGACCTGTACGGCCCTGCAAACCCTTCTCAGATGATGCAGCTCAAATCTGGGCTATCTCTGATCTGTACGACATATACTATTCCTTCCAAGAGGATGAAAAATGTCACCAGCAACTTGTTTACAGCAAGACAGTAGCAAACTCCACTTCCTCTCTTTAATCGAACTCTCTTGGCAATTGAGTATTGACAAATGGAGGAAATATCTTTCTCAAATGTAAGTACTTCGCAATAGATCCTTAGCAATCCTTACGACTGCGCTTTCAACAATGAAGAGAATGTCATTCATGAGAGATTTTGTCCTCACAAACCTTTGAAGAAGAATTTCTCCAATATTTCATCAATTTCATATAATTTCCAGCATGTTGAAGGAGAGCTCTTCAATCTCTTTTATAGCGCTCTTTCACTCACCTTGTCAATGTAGGATAAACAAAATCACTGTTTTGCCTTTTCTTATTTTTTTGGGATTTTGCTTTTTTCTCCCTATTTTATTGCGATTACTTTTTCCTTTTAATATTTCCTCGTGTTTTTTAAAATAATTCTCCCTTTAATTTAAGTCTCCAAACATTTTATGTCTTCAATGTGTTATTAAATAAAGGGACTTTAAATATTTCCCACTTAACTATAGTCCCGCATTAATAAAGTTAAATATTTTTATTTAACTTTATAAACCAACTTTATTAATGCATTAATAAATCATATCAATGATAATAAAATCTTCTGTCAATATTAAACATTTACCATCGCCACGACAGCATCATTGAAGGTCTTGACCATGCTCGAATGACTTCTATAAATAGTAAGTATGCCCAAAACTGTACTTAGACACCTCATAATGATTTGCAATTGAAATTGCCTAGGCCAAATGGCCTCAAAGTCCCTTAAATGTCCTGGTTAGCCTACAACATGGGGAAATAGGCTAATGACAAAATCATGCTATAAGTGCTAGAAAGGGGACATTACATGAAATCCTTCATGTATTTGGATCATTCTAATTGATCTTGGATTTCCAAAGGAAATTCAAGATTGTGGTATTCTTCTCCATTCGTAGGCTTGATCATGATGTTGTTATTTGCATCTTGACTTGTATCTTGCCTTGTTGCTTTAATGTTGTCCTTGATGTTGAAAGGCTTCTTCACTTGAACTTCAAGCTTAAGCCCACCTTCCACGCTTACCTCCATTTCACCTTGCAAAATAATATCACTTTGTCAAGAATATATATTTTACATGTCCAACTTGCAAATGAAACCTTACATAATTACAATTTCTAATTCATATGCCTATTAAATTTGAACGTCAAGTTTTTAAGACAAGTTATTTTAAATTCTAATGAATGATTTAAAATTTGTATTTTTAGAACTTCATTCCAATCCATTTCTATCATGTATTCCCAAAATAAAATGATTTTCCAATTTTACTCAAGGCTCAGATTTTAAATTTGTTGAGTCTGTAATATTGAATTTCCTCTTGAAATAACACTCTGCAACCTCCTTGAATTCATGATTTCTTTCTTGCTAGCTCGATTCTCTTTCATGCTTGTTTGGAATTCTTTGATCTTTACCTAGAAACCTCTCACCTCCATCAAGATTAACTTTATGGAATGCTACTCGATGATTTGATTTTAGCCTTCCTTCTGTAATTTTGCACTTGTAGACTGCTTTGCACTTCTAATTGGCATTGTAATTTTGCACTTGTAGACTGCTCTGCCTTCCTTCCTTTAGGCATTTAATACCAAGGGTCATGACTCTTCCTTAAGCCAACCTAATCAGTGATTAAAATTTAATTGCAAAATCATGACTCCATGAGGGCTGACCTGATTAAAATTGAATTGCCATTTGATTTGTTTTGACCAAGGCTGACTTGTTTAAGGTTTTGCAAAATTCCTAATGGCTTTCTAAAGGGGGCCAAAATTTCAGGTTGCTTGGACAAGGTGTCCAAGGCATGGTCGGATTCCGACCTACCCTTACATCGTCCAAGCTCTCCAAAAAGTCTTGAAACACACTTGATTTCCCCCTTTCATTCGTTTGGATCAAATCTCTGCATTTCATTTTCTTAGTCTAAATTGATTCATTATCTTTCACCACCTAGACTTGATTTGAAACATTCAAATCTCCTTATCATCTGCCTAGATTTCACCACCATATTACGGAATTTTAATCTCCCAAGGATTACATATTGATCTAGGGCTTGAAAAATACCTTAGCACTAAAGCTCGAATTTCATGATCATTGGATATGATGTCCAAGGTGAGGTTGGATTCCGACCTACCCTTGGACACCACTGTCCAAGGTGAGGTCAAATTTTGACCTCGCCTTGGACACCCTCTTAAGCTCTCCCAATTTTTTTTTGCAATTTTAGATTTTGCTTATGCCAATTTAGGATTCTCCAATAAAATCGTTGAGATTTTAGCCTTGAAATTGGTTTATCAACTTTTAGATCAAATCCGGTGCTTGGACTTTCCACTTTGCATTATAATAAAATCTTTTGTCAATATTAAACATTTACCATCGACATGGCATCATCACTAAAGGTCCCAACCATGCCCGAATGACATCATCACTGAAGGTCTTGACCATGCATGAATGACTTACTATAAATAGTAAGTATGCCCAAAACTATACTTAGACCCCTCAAAATGATCTGCAACTGAAACTGCCTAGGGCAAATGGCCTCAAAATCTCTTAAATGTCTTGGTTAGCCTACAAGACCATAGGGAAATAAGCTAATGACAAAATCATGCTATAAGTGCTAGAAAGGGGACATTACATGAGGTCCTTCATGTAGTTGGATCATTCTAATTAATCTTGGACTTCCAAAGGAAATTCAAGATTGTGGTATTCTTCTCTATTCGTAGGTGTCATCATGATGGTGTATTTTGCATCTTGACTTGTCTCTTGCCTTGTTGCTTTGATGTTGTCCTTGATGTTGAAAGGTACCTTCACTTGAACTTCAAGCTTAAGCCCCACCTTCCACGCTTACCTCCATTTCACCTTTCAAAACAATATCACTTTATCAAGAATATATCTTTTACATGTCCAACTTGCGAAATGAAACCTTACATAATTACTCCTTACATAATTACAATTTCTAATTCAAATGCCTATTAAATTTGAACTTAAAGTTTTTAAGACAAGTTATTGGAAATTCTAATGAATGATTTAAAATTTCTATCTTTAGAATTTCATTCCAATCCGTTTCTATCATGTATTCCCAAAATAAAATGATTTTCCAATTTTACTCAAGGATCAAATTTTAAATTTGTTGAGTCTGAAATATTGAATTTCCTCTTGAAATAACACTCAACAACCTCCTTGAATTCATGATTTATTTCTTGCTAGTTCGATTCTCTTTCATGCTCGTTTGGAATTCCTTGATCTTTACCTAGAAACCTCTCACCTCCATCAAGATTAACTTAATGGAATCCTACTCGATGATTTGATTTTAGCCTCCCTTCTCTAATTTTGCATTTGTTGTCTGCTTTGCACTTCAAATTGGTATTGGAATTGTGTTTGAAATGAGACTCCACCTTTCCTTTATAGGCATTTAATACCAAGGGTCATGACTCTTCCTTAGGCTGACCTAATCAGTGATTAAAATTGAATTGCAAAATCATTACTCTATGAGGGCCGACTTGATTAAAATTGAATTGCCATTTGATTTCTTTTGACCAAGGCCGGGTTGCTTAAGGTTTTTGCCCAATTTGTAATGGCTTTCTAAAGGGGGCCAAAATTTCAAGTTGCTTGGACAAGGTGTCCAAGGCATGGTCGGATTCTGACCTACCCTTGGACAACGTTGAAGCTCTCCTAAAAGTCTTCAAACACACTTGATTTCCCCCTTTCATTTGTTTGGATCAAATCTCCGCATTTCATTTTCTTAGTTTGAATTCATTCATTATCTTTCACTACCTGGACCTGATTTGAAACATTCAAATCTCCTTATCACCTGCCCTGATTTCACCACCATATTACTAAATTTTAATCTCCCAAGGCTTACATATTGATCTAGGGCTTGAAAAATACCTTAGCAATAAAGCAGAAATTTCATGGTCATTGGATATGATGTCCAAGGTTAGGTTGGATTCTGACCTAACCTTGGACACCACTGTCCAAGGTGAGGTCAGATTTTGACCTTGCCTTGGACACCCTCGTAAGCTCTACCATTTTTTTTTTGCAATTTTAGATTTTGCTTATGCCAATTTAGGAGTCTCCAATAAAATCGTTGAGATTTTTAGCCTTGAAATTGGTTTATCAACTTTTAGATCAGATTTGGTGCTTGGAATTTTCACTTTGCATTTTAAATGACACATGAGATGCTTGGTGGAAATTTCACATCAATGATAATAAAATCTTTTGTCAATATTAAACATTTACCATCAATAGGACATCATCACTGAAGGTCCTAGCCATGCCCGAATGAATTACTGTAAATAGTAAGTATGCTCAGAACTATACTCAGAGACCTCAGAATGATCTGCAACTGAAACTGCCTAGGCCAAATGGCCTCAAAGTCTCTTAAATGTCCTGGTTAGCCTACAGGACCATGGGGAAATAGGCTAACGACGAAATCATGCTATAATTGGTAGAAAGGGGACATTACATGAGGTCCTTCATGTAGTTGGATCATTCTAATTGATCTTGGATTTCCAAAGGACATTCAAGATTGTGGTATTCTTCTCCATTCGTAGGCTTGATCATGATGATGTATTTTGCATCTTGACTTGTATCTTGCCTTGTTGCTTTGATGTTGAAAGACACCTTCACTTGAACTTCAAGCTTAAGCCCCACCTTCCACGCTTACCTCCATTTCACCTTGCAAAACAATATCACATTGTCAAGAATATATCTTTTACATGTCCAGCTTGCAAAATGAAACCTTACATAGTTACAATTTCTAGTTCAAATGCCTATCAAATTTGAACTTCAAGTTTTTAAGACAAGTTTTTGAAATTCTAATGTATGATTTAAAATTTGCATCTTTAGAGTTTCATTCCAATCCATTTCTACCATGTATTCCCAAAACAAAATGATTTTCCGATTTTACTTAAGGCTAAGATTTTAAACTTGTTGAGTCTGAAATATTGAATATCCTCTTGAAATAACATTCAACAACCCCCTTGAATTCATGATTTCTTTCTTGCTAGCTCGATTCTCTTTCATGCTTGTTTGGAATTCCTTGATCTTTACCTAGAAACCTCTCACCTCCATCAAGATTAACTTAATGGAATGCTACTCGATGATTTGATTTTAGCCTTCCTTCTGTAATTTTGCACTTGTAGTCTGCTCTGCACTTCGAATTAGCATTGGAATTTTGTTTGAAATGAGACTCCACCTTTCCTTTATAGGCTTTTAATACCAAGGGTCATGACTCTTCCTTAGGCCGACCTAATCAGTGATTAAAGTTTAATTGCAAAATCATGACTCCATGAGGGCCGACCTGATTAAAATTGAATTGCCATTTGATTTGTTTTGACCAAGGCCGATTTGTTTAAGGTTTTTGCACAATTTCTAATGGTTTTCTAAAGGGGGCAAAACTTTTAAGTTGCTTGGACAAGGTGTCCAAGGCGTGGTCGGATTCCAACCTACCCTTGGACAGCGTTCAAGCTCTCCAAAAAGTCTTAAAACACACTTGATTTCCCCCTTTCATTCGTTTGGATCAAATCTCTGCATTTAATTTTCTTAGTCTGAATTGATTCATTATCTTTCACTACCTGGATCTGATTTTAAACATTCAAATCTCCTTATCATCTGCCCAGATTTCACCACCATATTACTAAATTTTAATCTTCCGAGGCTTATGTATTGATCAAGGGCTTGGAAAATACCTTAGCACTAAATCCAAATTTCATGATCATTGGACATGATGTCCAAGGTGAGGTTGGATTCCGACTTACCCTTGGACACCACTTTCCAAGGTGAGGTCAGATTCTGACCTCCCCCTTGGACACCCTCTTAAGCTCTCCCAATTTTTTTTTTGCAATTTTAAAATTTTCCTATGCCAATTCAGAAGTCTCCAAGAAAATCGTTCAGATTTTATCCTTTAAATTGGTTTATCAACTTTCAGATCAGATCTGGCACTTGGACTTCTCACTTTGCATTTTAAATTTCACATGAGATGCCGGGTGGAAATATTGCAAGTGTTGGGCTCGGTCACACAACTTTATTCAGATTTTTGTAAGTGTTTAGTTGTTGTATCCAAGTTTGAGCGGAAGAATGAGATTCCTTGGGCTCAATTTGACCTTGGCAGAATCTAGGACCTCTTTGGGCTCCATTCATGCAAAGTGGAATTTTGGAGTTGTTTGGGCTCCCCTTACAAGCTGAGCGGAAATCAGTATGGTCTTGGGCTCTAAATTAAGTGCTTGGCAGAAAATGAGGCCTTCTTGGGCTTGAATTGAATCCAAGGCGGAAATTAGAGTGTCAAGTGCAATAACATCACACTCTAACTACCCATACAACTCTTGGTAAATAATTTGCTAAATAATTTGCAATATAGTTATTAGAGTGAAAATTGAGACATCTTAGGAGACCATCTAATGAACTCAAGTGCTAAATAACTGTTTGATGAAAGTTATGAATCATTTTGGTATCAAAGCAGGTTATTGATTATGGGGGTGAAATTGAATTGTATGACAGTGAAAGGCTTTTCAGAGGATTATAATTTACTTTCTTACAATTAAAAGATTGGAACACACAGGGGTGGACTAAAGAAATAAGGATCAAAAGATATTTGAGTGCATGACCAACGACAAACCCAAATTACTCTAGACTAGTCATCTAATAATTTGTTGGTGAATGCTCAAGCCAATAAATTTGGTATTAAAGTCGATCGAGAGGAGGACAAGCATGATGAGAATTTCAGCATCAAGGAGGATGCTGAGAGGAATGAGGTAAAATGTGAGATTCAAGAATCTAATTCTTTGCATTTACTTGACCCTCAAAAATTTGAGTTTCGGCTACAAAAAAATGCAAAATCCAGTTTGGTATACGCCCACAATACATTGACGAGTTAGAGTGTGATGTTATTGCACTTGACATATGTAGCAAATTCATTAGAAGGGCTTACACATTGATCCATAAACTCTCAAAATAGTAAAATTTAAGAACCAAAATTAAAAACCACCGTTCTACTTTTGCTTCAACAATTGATAGTAATAAAGAGGCATAAATATTGTTGAAAAGTCGGAAATAAACATGTTGGAAATAAATAGATTAACATAAAGAACTCAAGAGTTTAGATTGGAAACCTATAAGGGGAAAACTAACTTGGTGGTGGCAATTACAACACTCAAATCCTAACTCATGCCAAAACACATACTCTTTACCTTTGTTTATATTTATTGGTGCTATTGGAATATTCCCTTAGGCCCAAGAAGAATCCTCTAGAAGTGGAAAGGATTTTGTCTCATTCCAATTCTTAATTTTCAATAGTTAGGTGTTATTTCCACAATTTGGGTTTGACCTTATATGTGTAGTTCCATCGATTGCATAGGTTTTCCCTTGTAGGTGATGACTCGAGCATAGCTATGCAAGCCTCAAAAAACTTGCACAGATGACTACAATATTTTATGATAGCACACAAGCTTCAGCAACATCTTACACAAATGCATGGTCTCAATTAGCATCATGCACTATTGGATGATTGTGTGCGACATCACTCGCCATTGTGCATGCTCTTGTAGCACTTTGCGTGCCACCTAGAGGTCATCCATAGGGTCAACAACGTAACTCACATGGCACTTGCTAGAATTCATTTGCAGACCACAAAATTCAAGTGTTAATTATCAACATTTATCATTTTGAAGGTCAAGCAACATCAATTATGGGGTGTCAATCGGAAGGTCAAGTGACATATATTATTAGATAAGAAGTGCTCTATAACTGCTTCATAACATTTTATAACTATATTGTACATATTGCCATTCAATTCTTCACATTTGTGTTAGGTAATAGATAATGGTCCAGGCAAACTAGTTTGATGTCTTCGTTCCTTTTTAGTCACAAAAATTCTCATTCTCAGCCTTGCTATTTATAACATCCATTAAAACCTATTAATCTTTGCATTACCTAGCACATTATTGTTAAACAATATTCCATGCATTTGAACGTGTATTGGTTAACCGTGTCTTGAGTTTTCCTTTGCTTATTCTATAATCCTCTTTCACCAAGATAGGATTGTCGCACAAAACTCTTGGGATCTAGATCATTGGTATTGGAGAAGTGTTTTGCACATGCTTGTAAATGTGTGCGCCAATAAAAGGAAGGTTGCTTGCTTAGTTCAACTTCTAAGTATTCATATATAAATGTTTTAGCCAGATGGTTGATGAATAGAAGCACACAACCAAGATGTCTTTAGAAGTGTAGAATTGGTTCAAGCCACACTGCCAAGAGTTGTATGGGTAGTTTAGCAAACTCACAATTCAACTTAACCTGATGTACCAATACATTGCAAAATAATGTTGTCACACAACATTGAAGCCCATTCAAGTAAAAGTCAATTTGGAAATCTTGAAGTTTGAAGGTAAGATCGATGTTGCAACGTTGGATAAGTAGGTTTAGTAGTTGGAGGTCTACTTCTCTACGAACAACTTTCGTGGTGTAAGGAAGATTTCCTTTACGGCTATAGCCTATAATAACTCTCACAAGGCATTAGCTCAAATCGATAAGAATTTTTTGCTATCACTTGAATCCTAGCTCTTTTTGATCACCATGTTCTCAATGTGGGCAAGGTGAGAGCATATGGAGACTAGAATGAGGGCAATGGGATGAAATGGAAAGACATTAGTGGCTTTCCAACCAATTACAATATAAGAAAAGTCTTAGAATCAATCAAGCCAAAATGATTGATAGTGTATTGTGAATTCTGATCAAGCCAAATTGATTGAATGCAAGTAGAATTGTGTTAATGCCAAAATGGTAGATCAAATTACTCAATTCTGATACATGCTTTACAAGGTGGAAAATGTATTGAAAACAAAGGATCTACTGGTTAAATCAACCAATATCTTATTCAATAAAGAGCAAAGGATTTTGTGGTGAACTGTCCAATATCTTAAAAAATTCAAATAATGGGGTAAATAGTCCAGTTTACAGTATTTGATATGGAAATCAATTATTTCACTTCAATAACCAAGCTAGGTCTTTTGTCAAACAATATTCCACCATCTCGAAAGAAAGCTTTTTGTCAAGAAGTTAGTAACAAATTGCATTGAAGTTAATTACGTAGATATGAGCAGTTGATTTAGAGGAGATATAGCCCCTTAATTTACAAGCTCCAAAATAAAATTAATAGTTGTTTATCCTCTACAATCTCTTGTGGCTAGTTGATGGTTGTATACAGTTGCGTCCCAAATAATATTTCCTTGGAAATTCGAATAAGACATCAAAATGTGCTAGGAATAAATTGTGTGACAGCTCCAATTGAGATACGAAGGAATGGATCACATCTTGCTTGCTTTTTAGAGGTTGTCACCAAAAAAGGAACAGCAGATCCAAAGCCAAGTTGCAATAGATAAACTTAGGGAAGACAACCTCCTTACATATTGTGGGCTTCACAGACTAAAGAAAAGGTACAATTATAGAATATTTTATCAGCATAACAAAAAACAGCTATTGAAACACTCCATATAAGAAACTCAATAGCCAGTAAGAAATCACAGCTAGCAGACATAGGAAATCATTTTAGAACATCATTTCAAAACTAAACCTTATCAGCATAACAAAAAACAGCTATTGGAACACTCCATATAAGAAACTCAATAGCCAGTAAGAAATCACAGCTAGCAGACATAGGAAATCATTTTAGAACATTATTTCAAAACTAAACTTTTCTATCACATTCAGTAATGGCAATTTACCTTGTACAATGCTTCTAAAAAGGCTACTAAGAATTCAGCAATCATTTATGGGCTTGGTGAGTTCTTGGGATGAGATTAGTGATCTGTAGATCAGTTTAGGCTTCAAGTTTGGTTGATCATATTATTATTCTATTTTGGAGCCAATACATATTACATCGTAGAATGGTAAATAATATCAGCCAATGAACAAAAATACCAATCCTATTATTTATGAACAAACTCCCAACAGCTTATAACCTACATGAAACAAATTGCAACAATGCTCTAATGATAGCACAATAACTAGCTTATATATACCTATATATATATAATACGCCAAGAGTAATCTTTCTCGAGTGCGCCTATTTTTCGTGTGGATTAGTGATGATAATTTAAAATAGGCGCCTCGAGAAGGATTACTCTCGGCGTATTATATATATATAGGTATATATAAGCTAGTAGCAGTTGCAGCGCAACATGAAAAACATTTTTTGTTAGAGTTAGAGTTAGAGTTAGAGTTAGAGTTACGATTAGAGTTAGAGTTAGAGTTAGGGTTAGGGTTAGGGTTAGGGTTAGGGTTTTACAATTAGAATGTAGAGTTAGGGTTAGGGTTAGGGTTAGGGTTAGGGTTTTACAATTAGAATGTAGAGTTAGGGTTAGGGTTAGGGTTAGGGTTAGGGTTTAGGGTTTAGGGTTTAGGGTTTAGGGTTAGGGTTAGGGTTAGGGTAAGGGTGATTTTTTACGGTTGGAATGCATAGTTAGGGTTAGGGTTAGGGTTAGGTTAGGGTTAGAGTTAGAGTTAGGGTTAGGGTTAGGATTAGGGTTAGGGTTAGGGTTAGAGTTAGGGTTAGGATTAGGGTTAGGGTTAGGGTTTGGTTAGGGTTAGGGTTAGGGTTAGCATGATTTTTTATGATTGGAATGTACAGTTAGGGTTACAGTTAGGGTTAGGGTTAAGGTTAGGGTTAGGGTTAGAGTTAGGGTTAGGGTATTTTTTACGGTTGGAATGTACAGTTAAGGTTAGAGTTAGGGTTAGGGTCAGGGTTAGGATTAGAGTTAGAGTTAGGGTTAGGGTTAGGGTTAGGGTGATTTTTTACAGATAGGGTTAGGGTTAGGGTCAGGGTTAGAGTTAGGGTTAGGGTTACGATTAGAGTTAGGATTAGGGATATGGTTAGAGTTAGGGTTAAAGTTAGGGTTAGGGTTAGGGTTAGGGTTAGGATTATTTTCTATGTTTGGAATGTATGGTTATGGGTTAGGGTTATTTTATATGTTTAGAATGTACAGTTATGGGTTTGGGTTAGGGTTAGGGTTAGCGTGATTTTTTATGATTGGAATGTATAGTTAGGGTTATGGTTAGGGTTAGGGTTAGGGTTAGGGTGATTTTTTACGGTTGGAATGTACAGTTAGGGTTAGAGTTAGGGCTATGGTTATGGTTAGGGTTAGGTTAGGGCTATTAAAATATACATCAAAATCTACATTAAACTCCCAACAGCTTATAACCTACATGAAACAAATTGCAACAATGCTCTAATGATAGCACAATAATAACAAATATAAAACTAACATATATCCCAAAGTGCTAAGATATATTCTATTTTGCTAACATTAATATATATCAATCTAATAAAGGATTATCCCACATTCTCATTGTAGTACAACTTGGCCTAGCTGACCTTTTGATCTTAAAGTGCCACTTTCCTAGACTCTTGGATTCTATTTCTAGTCTCCCTTGTTTTTCTTAGCAAAAATACATCCTCTCTGAGCACGGCCCTGTAATATTCCCAAATAGGGACAATAGAAAAACAACAATATTTCCAATACTAGGGCACAGAAAAATCTGAAACTTTATTTGCATATAAGAAATTCAATAAACTCAGAATTATGATAAGATTACTGATCTGATTTTTGTGCTAAAAGAAACAAATTTCTGAGTACTACTTAACTTAGGAAAAGTACAAAGAATCCCTTGTTTCTGCCCAAATTTTTCAGAAATGCATTACAATGATCTTTCTTTATTTTTTCTGAAATAAGGATGAAATAAGTACGCAGATTTAAATACCAAAATACCTCAAACTTGTTCAAATCCTAGCTGCCCTCAAATATGGTGTCATACTCCCAAGGCAAACAGCGCTAGGTCTGATTTATTCGTGTTTTTTGTTGCTGTTCTCAAGAATGCTCAGAAATCTGAAGATGCCATGCTGTTGTTAATTCAAATCTGTACCTTCGTCTTTGACTTTCACCTCAAAATCAGCCTTGAAAACAATACTTAAATTGACCCAGCACTAAACTTTATGCTTTAGCAATGATATAATAAATTTTCCAATCAAAATCACTTTATTCTGAAAATTGTAGAAGTACCTTTATTTTTGAATCAAACCCTTTAACCCCTGCACTTTTGTCTCCAATGGACACTTAACAAATTTAGCCCAATTGTGAATTCCGTTGAAAATTCTCACCTTTAGAAAGAGTCAGGTTTTAGTCCCACCTTTTTTAATGTACTAAAGGTTACCAACTTACCATCGTCTGCTTCTCATAAATCATCACACAAATTCATCATACCAAATCAATAAAAGTATGCATACTACAGCCCAACAAGCCTCCTTACCTCTATCTACAAAATTAGGCTGCATTTAGTTTTTGCAAGGCCTCATTAATTATTTGTCGCAAATGGAGAACTTTATTTAATAATTAAAATAAGCAATTAAAGTCATCCCTTTATAATAATATTAATTTTATTGACAACTTAATTAACTAATAAAAACTTGTACACATTATGGTCCAATCTGCCCAACATTGGTTGTCCTCGAGCAATTCACTACCGCACCACAACGATCCCAAACCAGTCTTATGACCAACACTATATCTCTCTGTTGCTCCACTATGATGCAATCAACATTGTTGAAACCTGCAACTTTGTCATTCCAAAGTATTCCTACTATTATGGTGATCAATGGATCCCAAATTTTGGAGTTAACATGACTCCTATTGGAAAAATGACGACTCTCTCTTATCCATTCTCCTACCAACACCTCATTACAATTCCACAACATCATACACAGAATAAACTAAAAATTGATCAACAATATGCTGCATACTCATGAGTTTTGCATACTCATCCATCTCACATACTCCAAGCGGCTCATATTGATGCATAAGAGTTAGGAAACTTGTACAATAACAAAAAGGGGGGGGGGGGGGGGGGGGGGGGGGGGGGGNCGATGGGGCGACAAAACGCATTCCAAGGGAGATTGGATTGTCCTCTTTTTCCTAATGCACAATTGGAAGGAAGATGACACACTAGGCTCAAGTAGGATTAAAACGCTAAGCGGTCAATGATCCTTCACAATGATGTAGTGGGATAAGTTGGATTTGAGGGAATATGATTGGGCAATGCAAGATAAAAGATTAAATATGCCAAAGTGACAAGTTTTAGATTTCACAGATTGACAGAAAATAGACAGTAATATGTAAGTACCTAAAACAACAACCAGATGACACTATTGACCTGTGGTTTCAGTTTGAAGCTGATCTGTAGGGAAGAGGTTGCCCAGGGTGTCCTGTTCTCGGGAAGAGGTTGCTTGAGCTGTCCTGTTCCTAGTACTTTCGACTGATTTCAGTTGAAGTCTTTCTGTCAGATCTTGTACTTTTTGGATTAAGTCTTAATAGGTTTGCCACATGTTCTTGCACACAGAAAAATTCCTGCACATAGAAAAACAGGAAAATGTTGAGTTGAAAGGGGTTTGCCTTGGTCAACCCTGGTTGAGGAATCAACCTTGAAATATAAATGAAATTTGCATGAATGTAAAACATGTAAATGTAAAGATAAATATTGGATCTACCTTGTAAATGTATATACGTTCATAAACCGATATTGAGATCGTGATGTCTGTGAAGATGCTTGCTTGAATGTAGTTGTATGTTGACTTTGTATTTTGGAATGTGAAGAAGAATCAAGGATGCCTTTCACAATTGCATAGATCCGTGAATACTCCTCAAAGATCCTCAATGTTGTTATGCTTGATAGACTCTTGCCTTGAAGAATGGAAGGATGAATGCATGTAGATGGACAAACAAATCTTCTTGCTTGATTGAGAACTCCTCTACTTAGCCATCATGGGAGAGAAGCTAGCTACATGTAATGAACACCCTAGAATGCCCAAAAACCAAACCCACTACTGATAGGAATTTAGTCAAACAATTTGCGTCCAACTCCTTATTTCTCCGTTTAATGTTTTAATACCCTTATGACTTTCGAAAATGAGACATTGGTTTGTTTGTTTATGTTTTGGCATAGATTTGAAAACACACACCATGAACAAGAAGGAAACTACAATAATATGCAAACTGGAAACTGACTATTTCATTCAAATTTTTACAAAATCTGCTGCTACAGTGGCATGAATAGTACCCGTGAATAGTGCCGTGAATAGTGTCGCGCTATAGTAGCATGAATAGTGCCGTGCTACAGTAACATGAATAGTGCTGCGCTATAGTACTGCTATAATCTGCCTTCAATCGGTTCAATATCTTCTTGAATTCATTCCCTCAAAATGACATAAGCATCGGACAAGTAGAGAGGAAGATATGAACGAAACACCCAATCTGCCTGTAGCTGAAAATGCACCCAATCTGCCTGTTAATGAAGCTGATAGCAATAGATTCCAAAGGCCAAACCCCACGGGAATGACGTCTAGAATGTCACAAGAGAGGATAGACGCCCTCTAATGCCAAGAACGGATCTGCAACTCATACACCAATTTCTTCTCATATTCATCATGTCTAATGAAGCCACAAACGCTTTCTTTTATTCTTTTTCCAAGAGTCGACTCAACTCTCATGGGCAATGTGGGATAAAAGATGTGCAATATAAAACATATATTAAAATATTCACTTATGTCTCCCTTGGGTACACATCCCCATAAAATAAA
>MU224262.1:1873507-1905361 GCA_018584345.1 Thuja plicata | reverse complement strand
TCTTTAACACCTTGTTTACAATGGATTAAATGAGTCAAAGAAATCTTAGGACCAGTATTGTTTTGAAATTGTTGAATGAAAGCATTAGCAAGCTTTTGAAAAAAATCGATGGAATAAGGAGGTAAAGAACAATACCATTGGAAGGTCTTATCTCGAAATGTTTTGGTAAATAATTTAGCCGTTAGTTTATGATCATGAGAGAATTCACTACACAATGTTTGAAAAGTCTCCACACGAGTCAAGGGATCACCTTTAACAGTATAAGTCTCCAAGTGAGGTATTTCCATGTATTGAGGAATAACGACACGAATGATGTCTAAGGACAAAGGGCTAGCAATGTCATAAGTGGGAATATTGAATTTGGATTGAGTCATGGAGGCGAATTGTTGTTGCAAGGATGAAACGGTTTGAGTAAGACTATTAAAAGTGGATTCGGTAGAAAGGCTGGTATGAGAAATGTGTGAAAGGTTTGAAGCATTATGAGAAATGGAAGGGACATTGGGATATGAAAATGGGACATTGTTGTAGGTAGGCATGGATGAAGGTTAAGAAACACATGGAACGCTTGAAGGAGGAATGATAGGATTAGGAATACTTCCAAGACTAACATGTGTAAGATTAATGGTTGAAACAAATGTAGTCATGAGAGGTGGAGCATATGTAGAAACAATAGGTAATTAAGTAGGAATATGAATAGAAGGTTCAACACTAGGAGGTTGAGTTAGACCAAGATCTTGAGCACAATCTTTAATAGATTTAACATTGTTATGGATAAGATGGGAAATAGTACACAACAAATCAACACCATTCTCATCAATGTGAATCATCTTCCTCATTGTTTCTACTAAAGAGATGGCTTCCGTACTAGAATGTTTTTGATCTAACCATTGCTCAAATTTTTCAAAACCATGATAAAGTTTTTGCACTGGGTAGGAGACACTCTTAAGGTTTCATCTTCATCATGGTGGGAAGAAGGATTTTCAACAATAGTGGGAATGTCATTAGTATGTATGTCTGTTTCATCAACATTCCTAGGAAACATAGAGGACTCTGGCTCAAAGGAACCCATAAGTCTCTGACTTATAACCAGAATGCTATAGGTAGGACTTGTTGTGAGGTTTTCACACCATCACCCCATTGCAAATGGGGACCCCCTCTTTTGGCTCGTAGTCGTTAGTTTAGCTAGGTTTTGGCAGTTCAGAGTTTTAAGAGATTGAAGGCTGACAGAAAAATAAAGTGGCCAAATCACAGTTTTAAAGTGGGAACGTTGAAATTAAAGTCCCTTGGGGTTAAGTTATAGTGGGTTGAACGTAAAATCCTAAGTGTATTTAAATTTTGGCTAGTCAATTAGTCCAAAATTCCATATAAAGACATATTTCATGCATAAGGGCCTTAAAATCCTTATAGAAATTGGTTTTCCATACTCAAAATTGCTAAAATGCTAAGGAAAACCAATTTTTTTTTATAAAAATGCACAAAATCCCGACTTATTATGAATTTCCCCATTTTAATTGACCAAAATCCAGACTTATAATGAAATTTTTCCACTTATTTTGATCAAAATCCGAACTTATAATGAAATTTCCCCACTTATTTTGATCAAAATCCGGACTTATAATGAATTTCCCCACTTTAATTGGCATTTTCCTAAACATTTTCCAAGTGTTAGGGATAAAATCCAAACATACTATGAACTTCCCCACTTTGGATGACATTCGCTTGAAATTTTTGGAAGTGTGGAAATTATCCAGGCATGGTTTGATTTTCCCCCAACTGGAATCCAAAGATTAAATGAAGAGAATGAAGAGTCCAAACTTGAGGCGAATTTCTCTTTGGTTTTATACTTAGCCAAATTTTGTTGGGCGAAGTTGGAATTATCCAGACCTTAGTCATTTTTCCCTTGGAAGTGACTTGGAAGTGAAATTTTTTCAAGTGTGGAATTCATCCATCCACACATGGGTTGTTTTTCCCTCGAGGGTGATTATGGAAGGTGGAAAATTTTCTAAGTATGGAAATCAATTATCCTGACATGGGTCGAATTTCCCCTTTAAGAGCGCAATCAAGACGAAATTTTTTCGAAGTGTAAAAATGAGTGTCCATACACTAGTCGATTTTCCCCACTATGGATGGATGGAATTATTGTGGATGTTACCTTTTGATCTATGGATGAAATGTTTGGAAAGATAATGTGGACTTAGCCAATTTTAAGAGATCCATGCATGGATTGATTTTCCCATAATGACTTTTTTTTAACAAACAAAAAAATATGGGAAATTAATTAAATATAAAAGGAGGCTTCTAGAAGGTGGCAGTTTTTTATCCCACATTGCTTGTGGGTGGTGTGTGTGACAAATTACCTTTAAAAAGATAATGGCAGCTGCAATAGAAATGTAGGAAGGGATGGCAGCTTGGTTGAATGATCAAAGTGAAGCCATTAAGAGCGCTGGAAATTGAAAGAGGAAGAAGATTTCACCATTGGAGGAGGTCTAAAGTTGCAGAGAGCTGAAATTTGGAGTCATACTATGAGTAAGAAGCCATTAATAGTTGCAGATCTAAATCTGAAGACTCCCATACTTGGGCGATTTTGGTAATTAGTATGTTTCTCAATGACCACTGAACTATTTAGCAAATGATTGCAGGCTGTGAGGGGGGCTCAAATCTGAGTTTTGGAGATCATTTTAAGGACAAAGGGTGTGCATTTATAGGTGAAATCTGAAGATCATCCAAACAGGGGTGATTTTTGAAAAAAATGTATAAATTCACGTAGCCCTCAAATCTCTTAATGATTGTTTGCTGATTGATTCTTGGAGTAGACCACACATTTTGTGGGCATTAGGTGGTTGAAAAGAGGAGTATGCAGGCCCAGATCTGAAGTTTTTCTCAGATGGGCGTTTTTTTTTTCAAAAAATCATAGAAAATAATTTAGAAGCCAAAGCAGCCCAAACTTGTTTGTTGAGTCTTCCTTAGCCAAATACCAACCATTTTCAGTCATTGGGAGGACAAGTGAGTAAGTTATGAACAAATGTCCGAGGACAACTTCTGAGAATCCATTTTCTTGTCAAAATCTGGCTATGTTTTTTGACTACAATCTGATTATGCATGAATTGCAGACCCTTGTGGCATTGTTCCAAGCATCATTTGAGCTATTCTAAAGTCTGAAGACACAAGTTGCAGACCTAGGGTCTGCAGACTTCTACAACAGGGGCGATTTTAGTAAATTTCCCATAAATTCAAGACTTCACCAATCCAAAAATTTGATAGTGCTGAGTCTTTGTTAGGACCTTGGGCATCCAAAGCACAATTTTTACCACTCAAACTCATTCGAAAACTACACGTTGCAGGTATGTCTTCAGACTTGGCATGGGGAATGAATGTGATTTTAATGCTTAATGAGGCCGTGACTTTGGCTCCCAATCCACATGGGAGTTCATGGAATTGATGGGGTTGAATTTCACAAGTTATTAGGACTGAATTCCTTAGTTAATTTTCAGACTTACCATGTTTGTCCTCAGAAAACCAGAATCTAATAGAAGTCTGATTTTGTCATTTTTGTGCTTAAGTATTGATCAATCTTTGTCTTAGGATTCTATTTCAAGTGCCTATTTTTGTTACAACTCTCAAGGGATAGAATTACTTAGTTATGGCATGAAATTCATAGATTAATTCATGGATTTAGAAGTCTGAACTTTATTGTTTTGTTTAAGTCCTTTAATACTATACCGACTTCAAACTTTGTACCAGGAATCATGTCTGGATCAAAGGCAGTGATGGTCGCAAGGAAGTGAACAAAGGAAGGTGTTAGACAAGTTCTAGCTCAAGGCCAAGGATAGAAATGAAGGAGGACTAGCCTAAAGCGATCAAGTTCAAAGGACAATACTTCAAGATAATGCACTTCAAGGCTGGGACAAAGGAAAGAAAATTTAAGGATCAAACTGAAGGAATTATCTCAAGATCAACCTTCATCAGGTAGGGACATAGGGACAAGTCTGAAGTTGAGAGAAAGAAAGAATTCAAGGACAAGATTCCCATCAAGGGAGTGATCTTGATGATGATCGAGTCATACAAGGAAATGGATTGAGGAAGATTTAATATGCTAAGGAAGATGTCAATGTGTTCAAGGGATTGCCCCAGGGATCAAGTCCGAAGATGAAGAAGACAAAAGAATTCTAAACAATGAAGGTGGAAATACGAAGGGTTCAAGTATTTCAAAGTCAAGGCATTCAAGAGAAAGAAGTCCAAGATCGATGAAGAATTCCTAAGGATAAGGAAGTGGAATTAAGATAAAGATTGCAAGAGAAAAGAGGCATACATGTTCATAATGATGAGTTGTATGATGACTAGGCGGCCTCCTTGCTACCTATTGGTCCTCAAGCCATTGAATTTTCTCATTGGCTCATTTTGTGGTGCTTCATTTCTATTGGCTATTTTTGGTTGCTCTATTTAGGGTTTGTAATGGTTTAATTTGGGCTGTTGGTTTCAAATCAATCTTGGCCATTCATTGTAATTGGGGCTCCTATATAAACCCCACCCCTCTCATTTGTAAGGCAAGACTTGTTGAAGTTGTTGCTATGATACTGCCAAATTGTTCTTAATTCATTGTTGTGCCTTGCATGGTGAATTATTGTGATCAAGCTCTAAGTATTGCATGGTTTCTTCATTTCCTCACTTAGCTTAGGATTTCATTTCATGTTGTTTAGAAGTAGTTTAGTTGGATGAAAGAAATTGTGGATTCTTACTTGTTTGACTTGAACAAAACTAGGCCACTAGCCTCTTGCTGATGGTAAGAGAGCCTTGTGTGGTAAGGTAGTGATTGCTCTTAACTTCAATTGATATTCAATCTTTAGTTTGCATCCATTGATGGGATGGAAGAGGAGATATTGATATGAAAATCATTTGAGTATACCTTAGAAGCTTGCACTAGGTGGGTGGAAGTCGCTGATAAAACCGCATCTAGAAGAGTCCAAGTTCATCCATGCTTTCTTCCATTCATAGTTAGAATTAGAAGTAGAAGTAGAAGTTAAGTTTAAGTTGAAGTCAAGAGTTGGAAATCAAAACTATATTTTCATTGCACATTGTGAAGCCAAATCTCTAGAAGTGCAAGTAGTTGATATCCATTGAATGAATAGCGTAAGTCCCCTAAGTGATTACCAGCAAATCACATTATTTCATTAAGCGAGTATCCACAATTGAAGGGAACCTTGAAGTCACCTTGTGATCTTACTTTGCAAGCTTAGCATGAGAAGTGACCTTATTCAAGAGAGGATTGAGTATTTGATGTTTCATCTCGAAACATTGGGTGTTTGATTCTGCATGTTGTAGTGGAACAAAACTCACATCAACAGGACTCAATGTGATAACACTCACGCACAAGGAAAAGAAAGAGAGATTTAACAAATGCAAGTAGAAGATTTGATATAGATATGCAAACATTCACTAAATCTATGCAACATAAATGGAGTTAAGATCATAGTTCCTAGATTCGCATTCAGTGCGGACTCGACAAGGTTGGCTTGACTCGGGACTTGGCAAAAACTCGGCAAGACTTGGGAAAACTAGGTTTTTGGGGAGTCTTGCCTAGGCCAAGTTTCTGGAGAGTCTTGGGCCCTTGGAACTCAGCCAGGGTCACTTGACTTGGAACTCATCAGGACTCTCCGAGTCCTAGAGAGTCTAGGAACTATGGTTAAGACACATAATTGCACATGAAAACTAATAAATAACACATCTAACCATCAAATCAAAAGTGAAAATCTAACACCAAAATCAGAATGGAAATGTTGCATGTTGGGTTCACCAAAATGTACAATAAGGAAAAGGGGGGGACAAAATGCAATGCAAGGGAGATTGGATTGTCCTCCTTTTCCTAATGCACAATCGGAAGGAAGATGACACATTAGGCTCAAGTAGGACTTAAGCGCTAAGTCGTTAATGATCCTTTGCAATGATGTATTGGGATAAGTTGGATTTGAGGGAATATGATTGGACAATGCAAGATAAAAGACTAAATAAGCCAAAGTGACGAGTCTCAGATTTCACAGACTGACTTAAAACATACAGTAACCTGTAAGTACCTAAAACAACAACTAGATGACAATACTTACTTGTGGTTTCAGTTTGAAGCTGATTCGTAGGGAAGAGGTTGCCTAAGGCATCCTATTCTCAGGAAGAGGTCGCCTGAGCCGTCCTATTCCCAGTACTTTCAACTGATCTCAGGTGCAATCTTTTTGTCAGATCCTATACTTTCCGGATTCAGTCCCGATAGGTTCACCACCTTTTCTTGCACACAAAAAAGGAAAATGTTGGGTTGAAAGGGGTTTGCCTTGGTCAAACCCTGGTTGAGGAATCAACCTTGAAATAGAAATGAAATTACATGAATGTAAATCATGTAAATGTAATGGTAATTATTAGATCTACCTTGTAAATGTATATACCTTCATAAACCGATATTGAGATCGTGATGTCTATGAAGATGCTTGCTTGAATGTAGTTGTATGTTGACTTTGAATTTTGGAATATGAAGAAGAATCAAGGATGCCTTTCACAAATGCATAGATCCGTGAATACTCCTCAAAGATCTTCAATGTTGTTATGCTTGATAGACTCTTGCCTTCAAGAATGGAAGGATGAGTGCATGTAGATGCACAAAAGGATCTTGCTTGATTGCGAACTCCTTTACTTGGCCATCATGGGAGAGAAGCCAGCTACAACGGAGAAGATTGCCTTCAAAGATGCTTTGGATGCTTGGAGAATGCATGGAATGGTGACTTGATCTCGAATGCTTGAAATGCTCTTAAAAATTCGCGTATAGCTTGCGAATCTTGAACTCCTTATGAGCTTTATGATCAAATGAGGAGAGATAGGTTAATTTTATAGCTCTCACAACATTTCGGGGATCAAAATTCGAAGGAGGCCGACACAAATCTAAAATTTCTGCTAAAACCACAAGATGAGCCTTAGATTTTAATTTGGGGCCAAACATCGGGGAAGAGGCCCAAATTTAAAATGGAAAACTCGAGGAAAAAAGCCGAAAATGTAGGAGGTAGGTTGCTGGATCAATCATAACGGACATGAAATCTTGAAGACACTAAAATGATGCCGAATTGAGCATTTAATTATAGGTTCTTACAAATTAAGATGGTACAAACCTTAACATAAAATGACATACTTGAAAGATCTCTTGCCTCAATATCATATGCACACCTTGGAAAATCAACTGGAAAGGTTGCCCACTCAATCACATCATGATTGTTCAAAGCTGTCATCATCCTTGCTAATGCTACTTTTGGTGCTTCATCCATCAAAGCCTGAGTATTATCTTCTTTTCCATCCACCATGAACTCCAACTCCATTTACTGGAAATCATAAATGTATTGTCCAAGAGAAAGCAACCATTGAATTCC
The DNA here is from genome assembly GCA_018584345.1 of Thuja plicata. Classification (NCBI taxonomy): domain Eukaryota; kingdom Viridiplantae; phylum Streptophyta; class Pinopsida; order Cupressales; family Cupressaceae; genus Thuja; species Thuja plicata. Next base: position 1,897,964 of record MU224262.1, on the reverse strand, counting down.
TAATATGATATCGGAATCAGGAATTCGATCATATAGAAATCATCAGTGATGTAGTCATCAAACTCAATGCTCATCTGTTGTACCCTCTTGTTGCATCTCATGTTAAATCCATCTGCCGTCATCACACAAAATCTTGGAAAATCCTCCAATGCCAATTGTTTTTTTGCCACCAAGCTATGACTCACAAATTGTGAGTTGCACTGCTGTCCACCAAACATGTCACTTAAGCCCATTCACAAATTGTCTTACTCTAAATGATTAATACTTGGGAATGCTTGAAATAAAAGCAGTAGCCCATGTGCTAAGGCTATATTCTCTTGTTCTTCGTTACCACTCTCTGAAATATCATCATTATCGGATGTAACTCCGACATAATAAATTTTACTTTTCTTGAGACATCTATGACCAGGCACCCATGGTTCTCGACAAGTGAAACACAATTTCTTCTTGCATAGCTCATTCTTGCTCTCAAAATCCAGCTTCCTCTTGTCATCTTCCTTAGTTGGCTTGAATGGAATTTGTGACTCCTCTTGAGATGACTTCTTTTGCCCTGCACTTATATCCTCATGAATGTGCTTACTCTCAGAAGTAGAAAATTCCTTGTTACGTGCTCTTTCAATGGCATCAGCACAAGAAGAAGGATCAAAAGCTTTGACCCAACCCTTGAAAGGTTTTGACAAACCCTCTATGAACCAAGAAATTGACCTCTTCTCAATCACTTCTAAAACCAATACTGACAACTGCTGAAACTTTGAAATGTATGTATCAAATGTCCCCATTTGTCTCAACTGAGCCAACTCTTTGGAATCTGCCTCTGAATCCTTGTGGTCAAACCACTCTATCAATGAAGTACAAAACTGATCATCAGAAACAATCGAACCATGACCCTATGTCACTAAACCATGATACTACCCCTCGTGCAACTCCTTCAAGGTGAAGGGTAGCAAATTTGATGGCTTTCATCTCCATCTGATTCAGGGCAAGACAAGTATCCAATTTTTGAATCCAATCTCTAGCTGTACCCTTGGATGATCCATCAAAACTAGGTAAGGATAAATGTCCCAACCTTTTCTGCAGCCCATAATTCTTCTTCCCTTGATTGCATTGTTTCTTCTTTGGCTTTATGCGTTTGGTGACCTCCAAGTAGTCTCTAAAAGTGATCGCTGCATGAAAATCTTCCCCCAACGATTGATACTTAGCCAAAATCTCAGCATCCTCATTGTCCTCCATGGGTTCCTCTTGTGCAGGCTCATCCTCTTGTATAAAGGTTTGGATTTTGATGAACTTGTAGGTTTGTTGGTAGAATGCTCATTATTTTCTGCAGCTTTGCTACTTTCCTCTCTCTTTGTATGCACTAGATTTCTTCCATTTGCTATGTTATGAACCATCTGACTCAAATAAAGATTGGTATTTTTTAGTTGTCTTAACATTTCTACAAACATTTATTTTGCCTCCTCTTCAATTGTGGATGGTGGTTGTCACTGCCAGCCATTACTCATTTCTATTTTTTCAGGTTATGACTACCCTTTTCCACGCATACAATCAACCCAAACAGGCTGCCAATATTTGTAGCTCCGATACCACTGTAATATCCCCAAATAGGGACAATAGAAAAACAACAATATTTCAAAACTAGGGCACACAAAAATCTGAAATTTTATTTGCTTATAAGAAATTCTACAGTAAACTCATAAATATGATCAGATTGCCGATTTGATTTATCTGCTAAAAGAAACAAATTTCTGAGTATTACTTAACTTAGGAAAAGTACAGAAAATCCGTATTTCTGCCCAAAAGTTTCAGAAATGCATTACAATGATTTTTCTTTAGTTTTTCTGAGATAAAGATGAAATAAGTATGCAGATTTAAATACCAAAATTCCTCAAACTTGTTCAAACCCTAGCTGCCCCAAATATGGACCCGAACTCCCAAGACAAACAATGCTAGGTCTGATTTATTCATGTTTTTTGTTGCCGTCCTCAAGAATGCTCAGAAATATGAAGATGCCATGCTGTAGTTATTCAAATCTGTACCTTCAACTCTGACTTTTACCTCTAAAGTAACCTCCAAACCGATACTTAATTGACCCAGCACTAAACTTTATGCATTAGCAATAATATAATTAATTATCTACTCAAAATAACTTTATTCTAAAAACTGCAGAAGTACCTTTATTTATGAATCAAACCTTTAACCCCTGCAAATTTGTCTCCGTTGGTGACTTAACAAATTTGGTCCAGTTGTGAACTCCTTTGCGAATTCACCTTTAGAAAGAGTCAAATTTTTGTCCAACCCTTGTTTATCATATCAAATACATAAAAGCATGCATACTACAACCCAACAAGCCTCCTTCTAAAGAACTCTATCATCTATCTAGAAAATTAGGCTGCATTAATTTTTGCAAGGCCTCATTAAATATTTTTCACAACTAGAGAACTTTATTTAATAAAGTGACTTATTTTATTATTTTCACTTTATTTTATAATTAAATTAATCAATTAAAGTCATCCCTTTTATAATAATATTAATTGTTTGGGCAACTTAATTAACTAATTTAATTAAGTCAATAAAATTTTGGGGACATTACGTCTCTTTCATTCATACCCAATGGAAGGGTGAACCATTCATATGGGGAACAAAATAGGAGACATTCAAAGAGCTGAAATCTAGGCTGGTAAGTGCACATGGAGGGCTCAGGAGGGCTGGACCATCCCATATTCTTTGCCAGTACGATAGAAAGGGAAACACTCAATTGGTGTATGTTGTACAAAAAATTTGACATTACCTCCTCGTCACGCCCTTCACATTTTATGTGGATCAATAGGCATTGATGTACCTGGTGAACAAGCCGATCATACAAGGAACGGTGAGTCGGTGGTTACTCCTACTCCAAGAATTCACGTTCAATATTATGGTATGGCCTGGAAAAAGCCACGTCATCGTAGACCAACCGTCGAGGATAAAATTAGGATAACCACCAGAGGGAGTAATTGAGGATTTCCCAGATGCCCATCTATTCTAGATTGTAGTCCTACCTCCATGGTACGAGAACATTGGTCAATATTTGTCCACTTCTACATTCCCTCAGGATATGCCAGGATGAAGCTGACCCTAAAAAGAAAAATGTTCCAACTCATCAACAAGCTTTTGTACAAGATGGGACCCGATCAAGTTCTTCGCAGGTGCGTCATGGAGGAAGAAATTTGAAGTGTGTTGAAGGAATCACACGAAGGGTTGGCATGGGGTCACATGGGGCCAGATGCCATCGCACACAAGGTACTACTCGTAGGGCTGTGGTGGCTGACTTTGCACATGGATGCCTGTGAGTGGGTACTAGGTTGTGATACTTGCCAGAGGGCGGCAAAACCATTGAAGTGGGATTTCATGCCTTCATTTCCATCTCAGCCACAAGAATTGTTCGAGAAGTGGGGTCTCGATTTTACGGGACCATTGAAAGTAAATAGCATGCACATGTGTCGGTGCATAGTGGTGGCCACAGAGTACCTTACGAAATGGGCATAGGCAAGGGCCCTACCTGATAACACGACACTCAGTATGACAAAATTTCTGTACAAGAAAATTGTGGCTCGATTTGGCATACCAATCCAGACCACAAGCAACTGAGGGTTGCACTTTGTGAACCAAGTGATCCGTACGATCACATCATAATTCAAGATAGTCCACAACTTGTCAAGTTCATACTACCCAAGAGCAAATGGGCAAGTTGAGCCAACAAACAAAGTGTTGGTGTCAATCCTCTACAAGACGTGCAGAGTGTACTCTGGGCGTATTGTACCACATACAAGGTAACGACGGTGCACACACCCTTCCAGCTGATGTACGGGAAAGAGGTCGTGGTACAGGCAAAGTACACTGTACTAAGCCTGATAATTGCTGTAGAGAATCAGCTTGGGGATGAGGAAAGCCTAGAGAAACGATTGTTCACTCTCATGAAGTTGGATGAGCGATGTATGAAAACACAATGGGCGACGGAGGTAGCCTAGCGGAGAAGGAAGTTTTGGCATGACAAGCACCTTCGACGGATGAAGTTCCGACCTAGACAGTTAGTACTCAAGTATAACGGCCGTAACGAACTTTGACCTGGGAAGTTCCGAATTCATTGGCTAGGTCCCTATAAAGTCAGGGAAGTGGGTTTAAATGGTGGAGTTAAACTATCAACATTGGACGACAATCCTATTAGAGATCTAGTGAATGGGTTAAAACTTATGATCTATAAAGAAAGGGAAAGACCGTAAATACCAAACAATATGTTAGGATACACAGCTAAGGGAGATTGAACAATTGGTTGTAGTATGCAAATAAAAAAGGATCTAGTCGTCATCGGAGAGCCATACAGTCCAAACCTGGACTGGGTCAAACCCATGACGGCGCTAGAAGAACGATTGGGAAGGAAACTTGTGGAAGGAATTGCAGTTCTCTGAGTGCATAAGCATCTCACAAATGCATTGTTTGGGCCACCAACATTGTGGGTGAGGGTAAATGGATATTGGAGGTGGAAGGCACCCTATGAAGTAAGTAGGCAAAGCTTTGTGGCCTACGACATTGATGAAGAGGCGGAAGAGAAACACGAGATAGAGCAAGCAACCAAGGTAGAAGTTCGTGAAGAAGACCTGGAGGAGGAAATTGACCTGGAAGAGTATGGTGCCACCCTCAGACCATGCTTAAAGATGGTGATAAAAATAGATGATCTATTCATCGTGGAAGGAGATGGGTACATTGATCACGTCATCCAAAAGTGCATTGTTGAAGGGCAAGAATCCTCGTACTGGACCACCTCAAACGCATTGTGGAAAGTAATACCAAATCCATCTGGGCCCCTGACTGTGAATGGAGACAAAGTGATATGGTACCAATAGTACGGAGGCCGATACGTAGATGGGAGTTATAAGGGTGTGGGCCCTGCACCCTTAGTGGACAAAATATTCAACCTGGAATATATGGGAACTTGCTGTGAAAACGAGTGCTATAAGATGCCTCCTGGGACTTGTATGTGGCAATACGCATATGAAGTCAAGGTTCGTAGTAGTGAGGAAAAGGGGACAGATGAGATTAAATGAAGGAAATGAAGAATCGTGGAAAAACCAAAAAATTGGAATAAGCGAGACCATCATAAAGACAAAGAAATAACACTTCCAACAGATTAAGAAATACAAAGGAAAGCGTGCAAGGGCCGACCAAGGATAGAAGGGACTTTGAAAGGAAGAAAAATTAAAAGGTACGCTATTTTGTAAAAAAATAAAAAATAAAGAAATTGAAAAAATTAGAAGTCAAGAAGATTGAAATGAAGAGGAAAAGAGATGGAAAAATAAGAGAAAAAGTAATGGTCAAAAAGTTAATATTGGAAAAAATTATAGAAGGCACTAGGGAAATAAAATTAAAGGAAGATGGGAAGACTAAAAGGAGATGCTATAGAAAAGTAAAAGAATTAATCTTCCTTGTGAAGAAAAGGTGTCTTATTAAAAACCTAACCCTGAAGAGTGTCCATAAATTATTGGGAGACCAAGTTATTGTGCAAAAGCAAGTAGGAAGGCCAGTGAGCGAACCATTGAGGAGGAAAAAATTGTTGCAGGAATCCAAAAGAAAGGAGAGACCGTACGAAGAGAAGTTGCAACCCGTACGGAACAAGCTACAGACTGTACAACACAAATTGTTGACTGTACATACGGAGAAAAGGAATTCTCAAGCCATAGTTCATACAGTGGAAATGAGGAGATGACACGAGCACAGGTTGCACGCCGTACAAGTGACATGCACCGTACGGGCCGTACAAGTGACATACATTGTATGGGCCGTACAAGTGACATAGACCATACGAGTGAAGGGAGAGTCCGTGTGGAGAGAGAGAACACCATACATTGTACGACTGGAAGAGAGGCACGTCGTACATCGTACGAGCAATAGTCAATCCCATCAGACGAGTGGAGTAAACCGTACGACTGTACAAGCAAAGACAAGGGTAGCACGCAGACTGGAAGGGGCCTACTCGTACGGTCCCTTGAGTCTCGGTACAAACTATGCTAGGTTACATACTCCGTACGGACAAGCAGGTGTCGAGGTAGGATCGCAAGGGTGTTGTATGGCGGGAGAATTGTAGGAGAGTTGCACGACCGAGAGTCCAATGGTGAAGGGTAGTTATGGAAACCCTAGTAAGGGTAGTTACGACATCAAGTATAAAGCCGAGATTAGTAAGAAAAAACCATTTCAAGTAGATATGGCTACTTCTAGCAAGAAGAAAATTCGAAGAAAAGTACAGAAGGATGAACTGATCACTGTAGAAAATCTTACATTTGAAAGTGTGACGGAAAGTGACTGTAGAATATGATGGGAGAACACTCTTGATAATCACCAACTGAAAGATTCACTAAGGAAGGCAAAAGTAGAAAAGATCATTTTTATGCCCATATTTAACCCGAGGGAGTTCCAACCAGTGCTACGGTCTATGGTGGCTGGATATGAATGCCATTCTCACAAGTCCAATATCAGGTATTCTGACCATACGGTGATTATTTCGTTTTTGCCAAAAGAGTTCACCAAGGTTTTTGGGGTGCCATCAAAGGGTTCCTCTGCCTTGAAACCCTTTGCAAAAATGTCTACTCAAGATAAGGAGTTTTTACTCAAATTGGTGTGCAAGCCCGACCTCTCCTTAACAGAATGGGATAGCCCGTGGAGTAGTAATAACCACCGAGGGTTGAAGAAATAATTTATCATCTCCCTTAAGTGGAAGTGTATCATGGACGTGGTAAAGAGAAAACTCATAGGGGCTAGTAGGGCATCCGACATCGCCATATGGATGCTCAGGCTGATCAACGACATAAGGAGGGGAAAGATATATAACTAGGGACAGGTTTTATCAGAGTGGATACAAGAGTTTTTTAGCCTCAAGCACAAGACATTTTATATGCCCCACCACGCCATTGCACTCTTTCTGAATGCCATAAGGACGCAAGTACTACTTGACCAATGGAGGAAGTTTGTACTAGCCAGCAGGGTGGAGCCATACAAACCTGCTATGTACTATTGGATGCATTTGGATACTCTTGCAGGAGGCAGTGGGACAGAACCCCTTCGGAAGAAGGCTAGGTAGGAAGTGATGACCAATACTGATAAAGGGGACGAAGGGGATGAAGGCAATGACGAAAAAGAGGAAGATACGTAGGAGAAGGGGCAGTGGCAGTATCCTCTTGTTGAGTGAGAGTATAGCCGAGGAGAGGTTTTGTATGGAACCATACCATGGAGGCAGTGTCGAGGTAGAGGAGGCCGCAAGATAGAAGGAAGCCATGGGCGGAGAGGATAAAGTAGGAGAGATGGAGGAAGGAATGGCAGGTTCACAGAGCACCGTATCAGTACGAGAGGGGCCCGTACCAAGACCACAGACCTTACCAGTACCAGAGACGACAGAGAGGTATGTGCTATTAGTGGCCGATTTGAGTGCCAAGTGGTCTACAGTGCCCAAAATTGTATTCAGTCCAGCACAACTTTCACCCATGACACTTGGTTCCAACGAAGGGGACATATCAGGCACATATACACACAAGGTGGTATACCTGAGGGCACATAGAGTGGGGCCCATCACTCTTCGCCTTGCGACCTCACGAGGCATTGAGTGAGCCACTCATGTTGCATTGGTGGTAGCACTTGCACCTACCATTGGAGTTGTCACCCTGGGCACCTTAGTTGTAGTTCCTATACAGGGTGCGGTCTCTACGGTGGATGATGTAGTCTCTACAATGGAGGGTGCAACCCCTACATCGGAAAGTGCGGGGCCTACGACAGAAGGTCTGAGGGCCGAAGGTGTCGATAAGGATGGAGGAGAGGACACCACTAGAGTACAAGATGCAGGAGATCAAGAGGGGGGAGATATACCTAACATGGATGCAGAGAATGAGATGGACAACCTTTTTGAGAAGTTCGAGATGGGGGTTGGTGAGATTCCACCACCCTCACCGACACTATTGATGGTGCAACACACTAATGAGAAGAGAGAGGATGCGCCATCAACCCTACAAGGTGAGGTTATTGAGGTAGAGGAAGGGAGCACATGGTAGGGGAACATCTCCCTGCAGGAGGAAGGGCTGACAGGAGACATTGGCACAGACCTTGTGCCAGAAACCACCCAAGAGGAGGCTTCCATTCCAAGATTCGGAGCATCCATTCAGTGATTCTTAGCAGAGCTAGATGGGATGGCGATAGCAGCACGTGGGATGAAAGACCTCTCTAGACAGTTGGACATAGGCCCCGTCACAATGGAAGCAAAGAGGCTTCTAAGATTCATGCAGGAGGAGTGTGAGCGGGATTTCACAGAGCACCTCACAGCTCGAGGATAGCTCCACACGGAAATTGCAGAGATGTTGGAGGAATGGGGTAGACCACACATTCTAGAGGGGCAGGCGTGTATGATGGGTGTCCTCTACAACATGGAGCAGGCGTTTCGGGATACATTCCTTAAGCTCTAGCGCGTGACCTAGGCCGCACAAAAGGCAGAAGAGGAGAATACTCTGGCATTGGAATGATAGGTGGCTTTGCAGGCGAGAGTGGGTGAGTTGGAAAACGAGCTAGCTCAGGAGAAGATAGCCCGTGCAGGGATGGGGCAGTTGGCAGCTACCTTAGTGACACTGGAGAGCACAAAGAAAGATTTGATGAAGGCACTTAGGTTGCTAAAGGCAACACAGGAGAAACAGATGATAGAAGATCGAGATCTCCAGCTTTGCCAACAACAACTCCTGTGCTCGTCGTCCTCAACCATTCTAGGGACGTCCTCTCATCCTTCTTCACAGTAGATTTGCTTTATGTAACATAAACTATTTTTTGTTTGTCGTCTAGAAGACTACTTTTTTGGGGGGGCTGATGTTAGCCGTAGTTTAATTGGAATAATACTTTATGTTTTATGTTTTGATTAGTGATGGCAGTGTAATGACAGTTGGTTCTCGGGTAGTTGTAGGAACCAATGATTGGTATGCTCAACCAACCGTCTGGTACTTTATAAATGTAATTTGGCACTGAGAATAGGTTACTGTTGATATGACATTACATGGAATAAAGGTTATCATTCGGCCAATATTATGTGTATGGTTTCTATTCTGGATTATTATGTTTCTTATGTTGTTGTGTGAATATTCCTATTTACTTTGTGTAAAGCAAATAATCATAACTCGTAGGGAGTAAACAAGTATTTTAAAATATTTACTTTAGATTTTTTATTTATTAATATATAAAATTTAACATATTTAAAATAATGTTTTAAAGTCCTGTATGGCAGTGTGATGTGGCATTGTTGTTGAAGACACCAAGGTTCAAACTCTCATTGGGCCATTGTAATCGTGGGCATTGTACCCTCGTTGATCCATTATGCTTGTGGGTTTGAACCTTCGTGTTGATGATGTTGGTGATCATGCCAGGTGACTTAGTGCTCCAAACAAGAGTTGTGGGGCTATTGTCCTTGTGGGATTTGTGTCCTTAACTGGCTTGGGCCAAACTAAATATTCTTGTGTAACCAATCTAAAAAGCTAACAAATGAGTTGTAAGCTTATATATGTTTTAATGCTTTAAAACTTATTATAATATATTTGAAATTTAAATATAATATTATTTAATTGAAAAATGAAAATATACGAGTTGAAATTTAATCACAATTTCTTTTGTGAATTTTACCTTTGCTGAATAAATCTGAATTTTATTGTTGCCAAACATAAATAATGTGAAATAGCTTTTTAGTACATTAATATGCATATAAATTTATACAGGAGGAATAGTGTGATAAAAGAATCACGAGTGTGTGCTAAGGCAACATTGGTATATTATACAAAGACATGCCAAGGTTCGTTGGAAATAAATAACAAGCAAACTCTTGTATATCTTGAAAGGGAATCAGAACCAAGTGGAGTATACAAAATCCTTGCCGCTGAAGTGAATGAAGGTCCTATTTTGAAAAGATTTCGACCTAGAGCTTAGGGTCGTGGTTATCCAATACAGAAATCTACTTGTCATATAAGTATTACATTGTTTTACGATACATCATTGGATTTCTGGAATTCAGCTCACGATGACGTTACTTTTTATTATAAACATATTGAGTGAGGTAGTTGCAAAATATTCATCTCCACAGAGTCTGTTAGCTGTCATTAAATCTAATAATAAACTTGACTGTCAGGAGTTTCTCTTATTGTCTTAGCTTAATATAACAACCACACTTACATTCTTTGTATTAGCCTGCCATTTATGGTCCAGCCTTTACAAAAAAACATCACAGTACAGTCCATTGGACAATAAGAAGTTTGAAGGAAACCCACTATTGCAAGTAAAATTCTGCTCAATAGAAAGAAGACAGACACAAATTCAAAATTAAATTACCAGTTTGTTATAGATTATCTGTATTTTCTTTCTTCCATTGATTGGAATTCTGTGTGCGCCCATACTACACAACCACATTTTTACCTGAGGCATTAAGGTGGCTGTTCATGGTGCACATTTTACGGATAACTAGTATTTCTACAAACAACAGGGAGTGCACAGAAGTTGTAATGCTAAAAGGAAACATTTTCTTAACCAATACTTGATCAAGTTATTGACATGCTAATGTCTACATGGAATGAACAGTTACATCCCATTGTTGCATGGGCATCTATAGTTATACCACAAAATGCCTAGCTCGTCAAGTTTCATTTCGGAGGATAGACCATTTCTTTGATTCATTTTTCAGCAGTATCATTGTTTATTTATTTAATATCCCCAAATTGGGATAATGGAAAAACAATAATGTCTCCAAAAATATGCAATAGAAAATTCTGAAATTTTATTTGCAAATAAAATACCCTTTGGCAAACTCAAATCTAGGCTCAGAATATTTGTTTGAGATTTCTGCTAATTTATAAAAATGAATATGAAAATGCTACAGGAAACACATTAAGTCAACCCAGAATTTTTAGAAATAACTTACATTATTTTTTTCTTATTTTTTTAAAAAGAATATGACCAGAAGAATGCAGATTTATGCTCCAATACCCTCAGAAATGTCTTCAAACCCCTAGCCGCCCTTGCCAAAACCCTCAGAAAACCAGTGCTAGGCTCCCAATGACATCCCACTTGCCCTTGCTGATGTTAGCTTCAATGATATTTCAAAATATGCAAGAATTTTGCTATAGGTTGTCCAAATCTGAGTCTGATAACTCTGAAATAACTACAATAACACTTCCAAATGGCCTTCAAACTTGATAAGATCTCTGAAAATGATGTGCTAGGGCATCACAGAATAAACCCCTTCCACCAAAACACATCCTTCTAATTAGGGGAAACTCATATGTCTCTCCAAAACCATGAATGCTCAAGGGTTTTAATTTTCAAGTCTTTAACTAGAGATTGCAGTAGAAATAGAGAAAAGAGTGATAACATAATGAGCTCCAAAAGAATCCTAAAATATTATATGACTGCCAAAAGAATGATTTGATCAGCCATAGATCCATTGCAAACTCAATCCAATGCTCTAAATAAAACCTCTAAAAATGAGCCAATTGGCTCCCTAAATTCCGATGCCCTCTTGACCTTTTTTGCACATGTTTAATAAAGTTACATAAAGTACATGTCTCTTAAGTCATTAAACTTAAATAGGGGAAAACTTACTCTTTAGACTAAGACTCACTTAAGTTGCTTAAAAAGATGGTAACACAACTTAAAAATAGAATAGAGAACAAGCCAAAGACTATTAACACTTATCCCATAATGATCTAAGTTCTCTTCCTGCTGGGTAATCTAAGGAAAGGACAGCCAATGCATAGTTAAGCCTCATGGCTTGAGTTGGGGACATCATAATTTACTTCTTATGGTGAATTGAATTATTATGTTTGCATGGCCAGTTTGATTATCCACATTGTTTTCATCTATTGTTGCATCTCATTGTCAAAAAAACTTTACAATAGCTGGAAAAGAAATGCAAACGGTTTGGAGTGCTTCTAGAGGATACATAAGTAGAGTTTGCTTTGGGAATTTTACTTGAGGCAATTCCTATTTTCGTGTCTGAATATTTTGCCACAATACACTAAGACAGTTGTTGATTGTCAGTGGTGCAAATTCACTTATCTGGTATACGTAAATGTTGATTTCAGATGTCTTCACAATTGCATGGCTCTGAACAAGGTGAAAATGCAGAGAGAAATTCCACAGCTCTTAAAGAAATACAGCAACCATGGTGGGCTTCATTTAGGACACTTATGCAGGAAGTGTATGTTTATGGAATTGTAGTTGGGTATTGTGTTTCGGCATCCTTATTATCTATTATCAACAAGTGGGCGATTATGAAGTTTCCTTTTCCTGGTTCTTTGACAGCTCTGCAGTATTTTTCTAGTGCAGCAGCAGTCGTTCTTCTTGGTTGGTTTAAAGTTTTGGAGCATGATAAACTTGATCTTCAAATCATGTGGAGGTTTTTACCTTCTGCAATGGTCTTCTACTTGTCACTGTTCACAAATAGTGAATTATTGCTCCATGCAAATGTTGATACATTTATTGTGTTTAGATCTGTAGTCCCTATATTTGTAGCCATTGGAGAAACTCTCTACTTGAAGCAGCCTTGGCCTCGCATCAAAACATGGTGTGCTCTAGCTATTATCTTTGTGGGTGGCTTACTTTATGTGCTAACAGATTATCATCTCACTATAACTGCCTATAGCTGGGCATTGGCCTACTTGATAAGTATGTCCATAGATTTTGTTTATATCAAGCATGTGGTCATGACAATTGGGTTGAATACTTGGGGTTTGGTGTTGTACAATAATTTGGAGGCATTGCTTCTCTTCCCATTTGAACTAATCATTATGGGGGAGTTTCAGCAGTTGACACATGTTAGCTCACGGAAGTCAAGTTTCTGTTCTCTCGAAGTTTTATTGCCTGTTGGGCTATCCTGTTTGTTTGGATTATCCATATCATTTTTTGGATTTTCCTGTCGTAAGAGTATATCTGCAACAGGTTTCACTGTCCTAGGGGTTGTGAATAAGCTGCTTACAGTAGCTATCAATTTGGTAATTTGGGATAAGCATGCAACTATTGTGGGGACAGTGGGAATGTTGATCTGTATGCTTGGAGGAATATTTTACCAGCAGTCAACTACAAAGCCTCGATGTATCCCTTCTGATCCAGTTCCCAATGATGAGGAAAAGGTACTCCTAAAGCTACCATCCTCAGAGTTGGAAGCTTCTGCAAAGCAGGCTGTTGCAAAACAAATTTGAGTGACATTTTATATGTACAAAGGTTCAGATCATGATTAATATTTTTTGTAATAGACTTTTCCAGAAAATTCCTAGTTATATATAATTTTTGACCAATGTAAAATTTGAAGAGATCTGTAACGAATTTATTCCATTGAAAAGTGTCACAGGTTCTGCATTTTTGAACAATGCAGCATGTACTTCCATTTAGCTTTTTTTTTCTAAAGATAAAATTAGAAGCTCGTTCAAGATGTGGACAAACCTTCCACAAGTTCTAATTGAAAGTAGTTTACCAGAGAGATTGTTAGGTTGTCATGTCTTTAGAGAAACGAAATACGGCTTCAACAAATGTTTTGTTTCTATCGGTGAGTGGAAGGTGATGCGGCTGGATTTGGCAGTTTTCAGCTCAATTCAATGGGTGAAAGAGGCTTCATTTTGGTGAAGTGGGAAGAAAAAGCTTATTCCTCAGTCAAGCTATATTCATCCCATTCATATTGTTGTAAATTCAAACTAATTATTTGGTTCTGAGTTCTAATTTCTTTACTGTTACATGAAGAGGGAATCACTATACCACAAACTACAAAGCTTGTGCTCGATAAAGCATCTCCTATCAGCACTTGTGATTAAGCTTATGGCAAATGACCATTAATGTACATTACGCTTACTTAGGAAGGTATGTGTTTTAGTTGTACATTTCATCATATTCCGCAAACTGAAATTGGTTTCTGCTTGTGTTATTTGGGACACAATTGTTGAATAGAAGTAATTATGAATTGAGAAATTATAATAGATCTTATCCTATCCTTGTGGGTGGTATTATATGTGTCAATTGTTCCTCTTGTTTTCGTATCAATTTTTTGAGAGGATGTGAAAACGTGTCACTATTTCTGTGATGATTTTATACAACATTTCATGTTTCTATTTTTCAATTTGTTGTTTGACATTTATTGCAACCGCATAGGAAATGTACCTATAAGCCAGAAGTAAAAGTTAACCTATCATAGGAAAAACCAAATCTTGATTATTAAATGAAATTGATCTAGTTTGTATCAGTTTTTGGCATGACACATAAATTCTTTGAATCATCTAATATGGTTAAAAGTACAAAGCATCCAATCTTTTTGGGTGTGACGATACTGATTGGGAAGGTGGCATTGAAAATTTTGACAATTTGCTCTGTTGTTTGGAGTGATCAGTTGGAATCGAAAAGAACAAATCAGTTGCATTTCCAATAGCAGAGGTGGGACAACGGCTAGAAAACATGGCAAAAGGAAACATACACAGAAATGAGACCAGAAATTTGGATTTTTATTATACATTTACATAATAATAACTTATGACAGACTCTTAGATACATCAATATGAAGACCACAAATGCCAATAAATAGGTGATGGTTGCACAAGAGTGAAGGCTAACCATCCATGAACTAGCCTCAACTAATCAAATACAAAACTAAAACTTATTTGTTCAGTTCACAACAAATACCATTCATTCATCCTCTTATTCCATCACTTCATCTTGGCCAAGTTATTACAACATTGTAAGAGAATAAATCATGCATACATAAGCATGGTTGGTAATCATATCTCAAGGTGTAATGGGCACAGTGGTACTAATTTATAAATGTGTCTTTTACTCCTAAGAATTTTAAGTAGATTTCTGATTTATTAATAAGTTTTAGTGAGTCTTATTTGAAAAGAGTTATTTTATTTAAGCTTACTTTGATAGCAATGTATATATGAATGTTTCTGTTAAAATAAATTTGAAGCAGATTGACAGGCTTTGGTGAGTCTTTTTTGAAACAAGTACTTGAATATAAATTATTAGAACAAAATGATAAAGTCTCTTACAATGAATAATAAAAGTGCAATGCTAATTTCAATTGAATATTCAGTTCTAATTGAATTTCTGTGCAAGTGTTTCTCGTCTTGCTTTTTGAGAGTCATATATGCTCTAACCTTAATGCATACATATTGTTGGCATGTGAAGGCAGGAGAACAAAGTTCAACAAGACAACAAACCTTGGTATGCTACTGAATGAGAGCCCTCAAAAATTTGTGTTCATGATATTGCTAATTTTTCTAGAGCCGCTCACTAGAGGAGCCCAAATTCCCAATACATAATCTTGTATAAAAGAACTGAAGGAAACTTGACCCATTTTAGGCGTTTCTTTTTCTGAAAATGTAATATGATTATGCCTACCTTGACTTCTGTTTGATAAGTTAGTGATGGCTGTCAACTTTCAATCGCATTCTTGAGTTAACTTATCCCATTGTCTGCTGATGCCACCCGCAAAACTTAGTTTTCATGCCCTTTGGTCAAGGTTTTTGTTAGGTGATACTTAAAGTTGTGTTAAATTTGTTCCTTTTTTTGACGTTTCCTTGGTTAGTTTGAAAGTACATTCATCAAAGATTTTTGAACTTCGAACTAAATGTTTTTGTAGGATATTGAAGGTTGCACTATTCCAAATGGTTATGGAGAAGTAAGCACTAGGAATATGGTTATATTGCGCTAGTTTTTGTTATTTCAAGTGAAGATAGAGAAGTTCCTTATTGATTGTGGTTTTGGAATCAGAAAAATAAGAAAATGATTGAAACTTTGAGCTAGGAAAGGAAAGATCCCTTTATAGTCCACGATACAAGCCACATATGTTTTTGGGTCTAGATATAGTGGCAACAATGAGACTACCCCATACTCCTTGCGGGAGGACCTTACTGTGCTACAAATGAGGCGTACATGCCCCACCCCCTTGTGAGATTTGAACTTGTGACCTCTCTTTCAAGAGCACAAGTTCCCCACCACTAGGCTATGATCATGAAATCGGCAAATGACTAAGTAAACTCCTCACGTCACACTTTTTCTTGGCATCCTCACCTAAAAATTCCTCGCGCAGTCTATTATAGTGGCAAAGACAACATGTATACATTCTTTGGCATGAGAAGTTAGTCTAACGCATATGCGAGGCGCAAAATGAGTGGTAAAGCTAGCATAAAACTTTGCTTTCTTATATGGGAATCATGAAAAACAATTAGTGAATTTCCTTTTGAGAGAAAAGTGTTTATGCCACCAAGTAAAAAAACACATAAATCAAGTGGTAATCCATATGAAAATTATGCAAGTTAAGCAATGGTGTTATGAAAGTGTGCTCAAAGGGATAGATGAAGTTGTTGGTTCCCAAAACTGCAGGATGAAAATCCTATGAGCTTGCCTACTCAATGCTGGGATTATTCATATGAGCTTGCCTTCTCAATGCTGGGATTATTCAACTGTCTTGGCCAATGAATGAGTGATCGATTATGATCCTCCTCCCCTGCACTTGAGGTTCTGTAGAACCAAGGTGGGTAAACCTATACCTTAGCCAGACTTTCTGGCTTTAAGGATTTTTATAGCAGATAACAATGTGTGAAACTGAATGATCTCTTCAAGATGGCAAATTATTTCCTTGAAGTAGATCCAATGAACTTTACAACTATAGAATAACTGAATGCTTCAAAATGAATTTTTTTAAGAATGCTTTGATATACTTGCTATTTGAAATGATGCTTGAAATGAAATGAATGAGTAGAAACAAAACTTTAAACTTAGATAAGATAAGATAAGACAAATTATTAATGTCCAACAAGAGACCACCAAGGGTCTAAGGGACTGGGAACATATAGAGCAAAACAACCAACAACAGGAGCACCAAACGGTGTCCGGGGAAAGAACAAAAACAAGAAAGCAGAAAACAGAAAATAGAAGAACCAGGGAGAGCGCCTAGAGGCTCTTTCCGGGCGAGAAGTAATCAAGCACCGAAGGATACGATCCGAGACTAGATAGAGCCCCAGACCGTCTTTGAGTAACATTGGTGGTGGAGTGCTGCTGTTGAGTGTGATCTTTACGATCTCTACGAGGTCTCACAAGCCTGGTGTGTCCAGGAGGAGGACCAAGAGGGCGCTTCGTGCCGCGGGCAGGAGACGCTGAAGTGAAAAAGGATGCGATAAGATGATCAGATCTCTGGCTGGGAGGGAACATAAGCTGGAGGGTGGAATCCTGAAGCCGTGTGGTCTCCTGAAGATAAAGAGCAAGGCACCGCTGATCGGTGTATCTGAAGGAGGCAAGGGAACTGCACTCTTTGAACAGGCAGTAGAATCTCCCTATGATCTCGTAGTAAATGAGACATCAAAAAATGAAATGTGCCTCGGACTCGGTCTCCAACAAGGTGCAAAGGCGGCAGATTCGGTCAGCCTTGTCAATGTGGTGATCTGTCTGGATGCAGAGCCGGTGAGAGCCGACTCTGAAAGACTCCAAAGAAATATGGAGAGTGTGACTCCATCGGTAGGCCAGGTATGAAGGACGCACAATGACCCCATCAAGAATCTCCACATAGTGCTTAGCATAGGAGGCCATCTTGGGATGAAGCCCTCCAGGAGGGTTGTACCAGGTCGTGGTAATATACTGTCTATAGATGTCGAGTCTGACGTGGTCATTCAACTCCTGATGAGAGGGGAGGAGGTGTGTGGGAGCATCCAAGGAAAACTGAAACGGGGGTAGATGATCAATCGAGATCCCCATAGAACCCAACAAGGCAGCGGCCCGAGCGTACCAGCAGTGAGCTCTACCAGAGGGATCAACACTAGCAAGGGCCAAAGAAGAGCAGTAAGCAAGATACGAGTATCTTTGCTGACCAACAACATAATCAGCAAATCCCCGGAGACGGTGAAGGAACCAGACCAGATAAAAAATGGCTGCAAGTCTAAAAGGATGAACACCAAACTCAGCAAGTTTACGTTGTGAGGAGTAGAACGATGACATCTGATGAGGCACCGAAGGAGGAGGATCTAAACTCTCTCAACAGAGGTCCAATCCGACTCAAGAAGAGAGGGCCCCCACACAACAGAGCCGTAAAGCACCGTTGGCCTGACTAAAGAGTCAAGGAGGGTCAACTTGGATCTGATGTCCTGAAAGTGATGTCTGAAGCACAACCAAGGAGCCCAACCCCTTGCTTATTTTCCAATAATAGATAGGATCAGTGTCTGGTCCAACTTGGACAATAGAGTCAATCCAAATCAAGTCCTATGTACAACCTTGTAAGACAATATATGTTCCAATGACTATCAACTATTAAAAAGCTATAGATGCGGAGAAATTAAGCCTATTTATTTCCTTAATAGTTCAAATGAATTTAACTCCCCTGGTAAGGAGACCAATTGAACAAGAAGTTGGAAACATGATCTTTTTACGGACTCTTTGATAATCAAACATGGATATGAGACAAATAAAATCTCTACACAAGCATTGCAAGAATAGCAATTGAGCTTCCTTCAATAATTACAAGGGACTAACCTAAAATAAATTTAACTTTCTTACCACAAGTGAGACAAACAAAGATCCTTTATTGATTTTGAAAAAATAGTACATCATAGTTCATGTTTGTAGTTGTTGAGTTTAACTCTAAAAATTAAACTATCAATGTATATTATACAATGTGATGATTTTTTATGATTACATTTTACACCACATATATATGTGGTTGAATAGTTTTCATACCCCTTTAGGGTGAAAAGACACCATTCTTCATTAAAATCTAGAAAACTCTTTTGAGAAAAAACTAATCAACTAACTAACTAATAACTACCTATCTTTTGAATTTGGCTTTGGTCAAAAATCTAAAACAGATTGTACAAACATAAGATTTTTACTGGAGATAGGAAATTTGATTTTCCAAATTGGGTCTGTTTTAGATTGTTAAATTTCGATCATTTTCATCCTCTTGCCACATTATTTTGTCAGCATGTCAAAATTACAACATCTTTTGAAAACTTTGCTCACATAATTTTGATTGTTCTTTTCGCCATTTCGTAACTTGTTAAAAAGTCCATCGTGAAATAGCGAAAATCACTATTTCGCTACTCCCCTTAATTCCATTCGCGAGATAGCAATTTTTGTTTTGTTTTGCTGTCTTTGTTTTCTGCTCCCGCGAAATAACAAAATTTCTCCATTTCGCAGCTGCTACTTTTCATGACCGCAAAATAGCGAAAAACGTCCCTTCTAAATGTCTCAAAGGTATTTTCTCATTCTGGATCTCTGCAATATGCCTTTATATTTGATTTCTAGATATTCTTTATGCTTTAAGATGCAAAATTTCAAAAAATGGCTCAACAATGACTTTTTCTGGGGGACGTATGCTCCTTGTGAGCATAGAGAGGATTCCATTTTCTCTGGAAGAAGTAGACCAAGTTCCAATCAATTGGGTTATAGAGTCACTGTGTAGAAATCACGTCATATATAATTTGGTAACCCCAGGCTACCAAAATGCAAAAACAATACTTGCCTCGATCAAAAATCTTGTTTTCATCACATTCCATTGACATGAATATGAAAATAAGGCTGAGATATGTCTGATAAAATATGTTGACACCTCCTCTCATCCAGTTATAGTTATTACTATTATATAAGCCAAATCCATACTTCTTGTAGTGTCCTGTGTCACCATACAATGCATAACCATATGCAGTATGATATATTTGATTGCCAACCTCTTTGTTGTGTATAAATATACCTTTCCCTGACTTAGAGACATATCCAAATTGATTTCCATAGTTATTAATAGACGACATCAAACCTGAGAGTCTCTGAAAATTAGTGAATCCATTATTCTGATCATGAGAATTCCGCAGAGGCATGTTCTCTCCTATGAGATTAAATTTTTCCCCAAGATCATCTTCTTCCTTACACATGTCTAAAACTTTCATATCAATATTTTTGTCTAGATTTTCCATGGTTTCAAGATTTGAAACATCTCATATTCCTTTGGCTTGTTCTTCTGTTGATGATATCATACTCTCAACATTATAGTGTTCATCTTCAAAACTCAGTATACTAACCATACTATCTGAACATACTTCACCCTTCTCATATAATGGATTTAAATATACAAAGAAATCATCTATGTAAAAATTATCACAATAGTTTGCATGATCCTTTTCTATTGTTCATTATATAATGGATTTGAAAGAATTTTGAGGTCATTCTTACATTTATCCTCTCATGTATGCTGATCATAATGCACACTTTCACTAGATGGATCATCTTTTTGAGTGTCTTCATGTACTTCGTCAACAGGTCAATATCTTCATTATCTGCAGGAATTTCCTCCTCTTGCGTGTGTATTGATTCACTAGTCTGTTCGTTTTGGTGGACTGAGAATTTTTTTGCACCATTTCTCTTAACATGTTTCTGATATTCAATATCTAATAAATCTGAAACTTCTTTTGCACTGGGGAGACCTTCCCCATTATCATTATAATCACTAATATGCATTTCCATACAAATCTCACTATTTATGAAATCTTCTTCATTTTTATTTATTTCAACACAAGTGTCATCATGGTTCTCAAGTATGGATGCTTCTTTATCTTCTGCATAACTAGTGCACTCATCTTCCTTATTTAAATTTGAGATATCACCAGATTCTTCTTCTAAAATGCCTTCATATATAATTTTGATAAGAAGTCTTACTCGAGGATTATAAAAAATTCCTAATTCATGCATTATATCTGGTAATGATGGTTTTATATCCATAGGTATCTCGTTATAAATGTTAAACATCCTCACGAATACCTGTGTTGCAGTTTCATCTTCATATCTCTTTATATTCATAAATTCATCCAAGGAAGACATAAAGGATTCCTTTTCTATAATGCAATTATGATTGTTTTTTAGTATGGAGCATACATTCTCCTTTTCCTCATCCTTTCTCACATCTGCATCTATTTCACATTTCCTATCCACACACGAATTAATGCTTTCTTTCACCTTCTCTTCTCTGATGAATTCTCTTGTTGTACCAAGAAATGCATGCTTGAGTATCTGGTATATGTAACCACATTTGGGGTCATCATTCTCTTCGTATCTGTTGAAAAAAGAATTTGCACAAGGCTCTGAATCCATAATATGATACCGAGACTCTTTTGGTGTATACAAATACTCATCCTTTTCAACTATGCCATACAACGCATCTAAAAACCATTGCTCTAAGTCTTTCCACGACGAGATGCTTTGTGTAGGAAGAGATTCATATGCTTTTCTTGCATAATCCTTCAAAGTCCTGACAAACAATTTCATCACATAGTCCTCTGCACAAATCTCATGATCTTCTATAAATGTGTAAAATGCATCCAAATGCTGATTCATGCCATTCCCCATGAAACTTTGGTACAAGCCGTGAAAGTTTAGGGAATAACTTATGAGGAATACATTGAAATCTTCTGAGATCCAACGACCTGATGCCATCCGGAACAAATGGTTTTCTCTGAAAGAGCTACTTATTTTGGTACATTCTGAATATATAAATTTGTAGTAACTTCTTTCTTCATACATTAGGTTCTTGTCAATAGAGTCGTCACCTCTTTCAAAGAGGAAAAATTTACTTATCTCCTTTTGGGTCTTCTCCCTCAGTAGAGTCACTGACTGGAAATTTTTTATTAAATAGAGTCGCCACCTCTCTTCGAGGAAAATATTGTTTGCTGGTCTTCTGGGTTCTTCCTTCCAGCAGAGTAAACTTCTGTCACCAAAGATTCTGGAAAACTTATTTACAATTCCCCAGCGGAGTCGCCAATCTATTGGTTCCCAAAACTGCAGGTTGAAAATCCTATGAGCTTGCCTACTCAATGCTGGGATTATTCAACTGTCTTGTCCAATGAACGGGAGTGATCGATTATGATCCTCCTCCCCTGCACTTTAGGCTCTGCAGAACCAAGGTGGGTAAACCTATACCTTAGCCAGACTTCCCGTCTTTAAGGCTTTTTGTAGCAGATAACAATGTGTGAAATTGAATGATCTCTTCAAGATGACAAATTATTTCCTTGAAGTAGATCCAATGAACTTTACAACTATAGAATAACAAAATCCTTTGAGAATGTTTCAAAATGAAAACTTGTAAGATGCTTTGATAAACTTGCTATTTGAAATGAAATAAATGATGAGTAGAAACAAAACTTTTAAATTTAGGACCAAATGCCTATTTTCCAATAATAGACAGGATCAGTATCTGTTCCAACTTGGGCATTAGAGTCAATCCAAATCAAGTCCTATGTACAACCTTGTAAGATAGTATATGTTCTTATATTATCAACTATTAAAATGCTATAGATGAAGATAATGTTAGAGTAATTATCTATTTACACTTATTAATTAGATCACTTTGATTTAATTAATTAAGTTGTTTATTACTCTAGTTTACTTAAGCTATCTCTTAGGTGCATTATAATTAATATTTATATAATAATTAATGTGCAACCTAGCTTTTCCTGTTTTTGGGTTTCGTTCACCTTTATAGGTTGAACTTTGTAGTTTATTTTTCATTAATTCAGATTATAATTTCGCTCTCACTTTCTGAGCAACTTCTGAGTTCTTCTCTTTCCCTCTTCCTGCTTCTCTTCTGTAATAGGTTTCTTGCATGCAGGTGTTCTTCGGGTTCTGTGGATTTGTCTCTCAAATCTTACATGGTATCAGAGCCATACTGCTGCTGCTTGGTCTGGTGTTTTTGAAGTAGTGATTCGAGGGCGAAAACCACAACTTTTGGGGGGTTTTCTCTTCAATCTGAAATATACACATTTTTCTAGAGCACTTTGAGCAAAAATGGACTCCACTTTCTATTCTACTATGGATGCCTTGGGTCCTAGGCACAATATGCATTCCTTTGCGGCCTTCTATGATCGGTTGACTCGAGAGCAGTCAAAAATTCAACAGTTGAATGATGCTTCAAGTTCTATGAGCCATGCCTTGGTTGCTCACCCATCTCCACGAAAATCGGAGCAGAAACATGTATCATCATCCACAAAATCTTAGAAGGATTCTCCTTCCCAACATTCCTCTAGCCCACCTCCTTCACCTAAGGGAAAATCAAAGACAGACAAAACCCAAGTGTACTTATTGCAATAAGTTCAATCATGATGAGTCTCAGTGCTTTCAGAAGAAGGTCGATGGATATGCCCAACAGATTTCTGATTTGACAGCTCTTCTTCATAAGAGCAACATTGATATTCCTTCTTCCTCTTCTCATTGGTCTTCTTCATCATCATCTCAGGCAGATGGGTCAGACAACGGAAAGGGTCATGCCTTATGTGCATCTGCTATAGCTCCCTCTTCTAGTTGGTTGCTGGATTCTGGTGCTTCACATCATATGGCATCTTCTTGGAGTTCCTTCTCATCTTTTGCGGCCTCTCCTACCCCACACATCTTGATGGGGAATGACACTGTTATGCCTGTGTGTGGTCAGGGTTCTATTGACATTGATGGTGGTGCATTCCATGTTGTACTATGTGTTCCATCCTTGTCATCGAACCTTCTCTCCATTTATCAGATTACTTACAGTGGGACAGAGAAGACAGTTGAGTTCACTGCAGATTCTGTACACATCCGAGATAGTGCGACTGGCCACATTGTTGCTACATGGATAGTTGATCATGCCACCCGCCTGTACTCCTCACATTTTGGTCCACCATCTCCTATGTTAGAGAATATCTCTCCTACTTCACGAGTGTCTAGTGAGAAGAAGTTGGGTCACCTGAACTTCTGTGTTGCTCCTAAGATCAGTGTTGTGGCTTCTCCACCTCCTCCTCCTGTTGCGCCTACCTTTGTTCAGCATGATTCTTTTTCAGCAGTCCCTGTTATGGTCACTCCCTACATCGAGCCTTCCCCTCTAGTTGTTGAGGGCATATCTGAGGACATTCATCTCCTCCCAGCTGACAGATTCAGCCCATCTATTGGCCCACCTTCATTGGGGATTCCATTCCAGGAGTCTCATTCATTCTCCTTTGAGCACCAGCTCGGCCTTCCGGTTTCACCTCTCATTCAGGGGTTTCCTTGTTACTCTGTACCTCTGTTTCTTCCACATTGGAGTTCCATTGGTTCTATCATTCCTACAGGGGTTCCATCATTCTGGGGGGGCTTTGGTGTCTCATCCCTCTCTCATGGGGGGTTTGATTGTACTTATGGTTTTGAGAGAGTCTCTTGAGCCATTCTTTTCTGCATTTTCTTCTATCTCTTCTTGGAGTAGGGTTTTTCCCATGTGATTTTCTCTATTTCTTTGCTTTACAGAGATTTGGTTGTGCTTGGGTACCTGTTTAGGCCTTATTGCCGGGACCCTCTTTTCCTGCTTTCATAGCTGTGCTAGGTTAGCTTACCTCCTGAGCTTCGCTTAAGGGGGGGTGTTAGAGTAATTATCTATTTACACTTATTAATTAGATCACTTTGATTTAAT
>MU224262.1:1856892-1873456 GCA_018584345.1 Thuja plicata | reverse complement strand
TAAGCTATCTCTTAGGTGCATTATAATTAATATTTATATTAATTATTAATGTGCAACCTAGCTTTTCCTGTTTTAGGGTTTTGTTCACCTTTATAGGTTGAACTTTGTAGTTTCTTTTTCATTAATTCAGATTATAATTTCTCTCTCACTTTCTGAGCAACTTATGAGTTCTTCTCTTTCCTTTTTCCTGCTTCTCTTCTGTAACAGGTTTCTTGCATGCAGGTGTTCTTCGGGTTCTGTGGATTTGTCTCTCAAATCCTACAGATAAATTAAGCCTATTTATTTCCTAGCTAGTTCAAATGAATTTAACTCCCCTGGTTAGGAGACCAATTGAACAAGAAGTTGGAAACACGATCTTTTCATGGACTCCTTGATAATAAAACATGGATATGAGACAAACAAAATCTCTACACAAGCATTGCAAGAATAGCAATTGAACTTCCTTCAATAATTACAAGGGACTAACCTGACATAAATTTAACTTTCTTACCAGAAGTGAGACAGAAACAAAGATCCTTTATTGATTTTGAAAAATAAGTACATCAGAGTTCTGTTGGAAATATATTGCAGGCTAGGTGACTGAGAGGAGGGGGCGGGGGTGAATCAGGAACCAATAAAACTTCTCTACTTTTATCCTTTATTAGATTGTCTAATCTAATTGCATGCATGGAACAAAAAAGCAATAAACATTCATAACACATGGCACAAGATTTGGTTACCCAGAAACCTTCCAAACAAAAAGTAAAAATGGGGTGAGAATGATACCCACAAGCTTTAGAACTGCAGTAATAAAGTTGGCCGGTTAAGGCTTACAATTGACCACTTTTGATGGTTTGCCCTGTTAGGAGCAATAAGGACTGTTAGGTCCACCTTGTGAAAGGATTTATACAATACAGTTAAGTATGCACACTGTTAAGAGATTTGTGAAGAACTGTTAGGTCCACCCTGTTAAAGGATTTGACTGATACACCTGTTAGGATGAATAAGTGAATGATCTGCTATGCAACTCTGATTTGCTGAATAAGATCCTTTGATGTAGTACTGTTGGTAAACAGATTTGTCTTCTCAAAACACCAGCACGAAATGACTCCTAAAGACCCAAGGTTGAGAGACAAATTGTAACACAACAGTTGGGTCACTTCGCTATTGAAAAGCGTAAGCGCCCTCTGAATTATCCGGGTACAACTCCCCGTATATGATTTTCAAAGAGTTTCTAATAAAAAAAAATAGCATACATATGTACTTTTACTAGAAAGTACTTAAAGGATCTCTCGACATACTCACAGGTATGGAGGAATGCTTACAAAGAAATTACAATAGGAACTAAAAGAATCAGAAGACACAAAGTTCTCCAGATTTCAGAGATTTGGAAAAACAAAACTTTCAAAGAAACTAAAATCGGATGAAAAGAATGATAATCATTCTTCACTCCTTTACAACTACAAAAGAAAACTATAAGCAAAAAATTCTCTTCTAGCACAAAGACTTTCGAAAAGAAAAGCCTCCCCTCTACCCTGCATTACAATAAAAATCCTAATCTATCCCTGCCCTGGCACAAAGTCTCTCAGGTCAGGTGGAATCCGGAACCCCTTCTCTGTCTTCACGAGCCTTACTTATTCTCCTTTCGAACACTTCCCCTTCTCAGTTATGAAAACTGATTCCTTTTCACTTTTCTCCTCCCCCATCTCATCGGACTTTAATGCTTTTTAAAACATTAAACTTATGACCGAGGCCTATTGGTTGTGTCAAAATGCACATACATATCCTTGGATAGGTGGCGAATTCTGGCATCGACGGTGAAAAAGGAGACCTTTTTAGTTTAATTCTGCCTATCATATATTTGCTCTTCTTATCTCTCGATACTATTTTTCAGTTATCGTAACTGGTTCCTGAAATTGAGCTCCTGAGTATGAAATCTATCCTTTTCCCTTAACACCACTGCCTTTATGTTTTAGTGCTTGGCATATGTCATTTAAATGATTTGTCAAGCAGTTCAAACTTATTGCGGGCATGTCCATCGCCATGCTTATACCATTCAAAATAGATACACTAAAATAGGGACTGCGGGGAGTCTCCAAAATTGTGCAGCACAGTTCCTTTTCTCTGTTATACATTGGGCATTATTGACATGATACAATGCCGCTTTCAGACCCAAATGGTATTCCCTTGCTTGAATATATAAACCTTCTGACTCCCACCGAACCTGGAGATTTAACCTTGACATTTGCCATGAGCTTGTGAATGATGATTATGATATGACTCCTTCATGTTCATGATACCCTTTGTTTTGAAATACTTTCTGGAAGATTCACCATATACCTTACTTCTCTATGCATCTTTCGAGCTCAAGTATCCAACTCGTCCATAATAGAATTGATCTTCCATGAAAATAGTTTGCGAGCCATGTTATTCACTGCGGCCCATCTCGATGTCCTCCGACTTGCACACCTAATAGAATCTCCAATAATGAAGACCTCGTACACCTTCTTGATGAAGAACAATCACAAGAAGAGACACAAAATCTAATTCTGTTTGGCTTTGAACTGGTTCAATAAACATCGGATTTTGGAATTTGATTTCTAAATTACCTCCAATTTCTTATCTTGCTAAAGAAGCAATCTTACTGCATATACATTGGGTTCTTTCTCCATTATCGATGTATCTGATTACAAATTATTGCAAAGGCTTTGATTTATTGATCTCCCACCTGAATATTTTCACGACCTCGATCCATGGCTCGGGGTCATCACCTTTCAACTTCGGATCGAGCCTTTGAAGATGTCATTTAACTGCTGATCTTCGACTTGTTTCATGCTTGCCGTCAAGTACCAACATTATAAATTTACTCCCTCGATTTCACTTGTCAGACTTATGGAGTTTATATGCATCCGTGTTTATGAATCCACATTTGGTCGACAACAGCTTGGACAATATAATTCCTCTTTAAGTTTATGTCGATGTCATCTCTCATAGACTTTGTGACCCGATCTGGTACGTGAACATGGTTTTGATCAAATGAAGATTCATTAAGCCATATGAAGGCCTGTTCAAACTTTGTTGTGACCTGATGACGTGGTCGGGCTTCTTTAAGACGATGCCTGGCATCCTCTTCCACGGGTCTTGTGGTCTCTATTGGTCCATTTTCCCTTACACTGGAAACCCGATAAGGCATGGGTTAATTGCATTGATGGTCTCTGATGCAATAAATATTCCTATGAGTGCAATATAGGGCCGATGCCTCGGGTGTTTTTAGAGATCCAATGCTTTACTATGAACAACTATCAGATTTCTTTATTGAAAACAAAACATGAAATATGATCGTTTCCCATGATGATGTTCAATGTTGTCTTTTATTAGTGAGCTCCATGTGCTTCCTCTATGCATCTATGATTTGTGCATTTGACTATCTGTCGGCTTTGCATGAGAAGAAAAGGTGGTCTCACAGGCTTGAACACTTACACAAATCAATTGGAAGAGGGTCGAGGGCTTTCACTTTCATCCATTCCCAACACAGGCTCACGAAATGGATGCTTCTGTACATGTTTTGGGAATGCCTATCATTACATTTAGTATTCCGAATCATGCAATCAAACACTCTGTTCAGATTTTCACCTTAGAGACATTTGGTCAAACATATGAAACACATCTTCCCTATTATCACTTTCGTTCATAATGAAATGGTTTCCACTGATTTCTGCATCAACCTAGATTTTTATTGTCTTTGAATGAAATAAGATCATAGTGATGCCAATAATGCCCATGAAGATCTATTACTTGCATACTCTGTGCTCAATGCTACCTATCCTTCACAGGATATTGCGGGTTTATGCCACGGTTATTTTCAACCAAACCATTAACACTTAGTGAATAACTCGAACCAATTCAATTTCCTCATGAAGATTTAGTTTCGAAGAAACTTCATGTCTTTGATCTCTGGTCAAGTCAATTGTGTCATGGAGCCTGTATATACTAGATTGAACTGCATTCGAATGGGGTGGTCACCTCTGAACCTTGTGCACCTATGGACCTTTGAATTCTAGTATGGGCCTATCTGAACCAAAATGGATTAATTTGAAGCAGACTAAATCTGATATGAATTGCCCTGAATTATCTGATTCTGACTGGACCACTATGAATCTAAATGTAGACGCCCGAACTAATTTGAACTCATTGAAGCATTTGGAACTTTAATATGATGATCTCTGCATAGTTTCCTTTGCAAAGATTGTTATGAAATGACAGAAAATTGATCTTTGACCATTATAAAAATGAAAGTTTCTTAGAATATGTCAGCTAACATTGGCTCTACAGGGGGACTGCTTTTCTTGCAAAAGCAGAGAGCTCCAGCAATCTCTGGATAAAAGACAAGTGCCTTATCCATTGGGCGGATAGAGTCACTAAGGAAAGAAAAACCGGGAGTCACTTGCATAAGGGCGGAGGGGAGCAGGGAAAAGCCAACCAACCAAAACACCTAAACTACCAGCAAGCATGAAGCTTGAACATTATTCCAACTACCACTACGCGCAACAAAAAGATATTTACAATATTTACACAGGTAGGAAGATCCTACCGGAAGAAGAAAAGATAGGAAAAACTCACACATAGCCAATTACCGGTGTAGAGAAGAATGAGCCTTTCTTGAGCAACGGGATGTACCTTGACATAATTTGTTGATGTAGCCTCCATTTAGGAAACTCCTCATGGAAAGGAAGTGGACTGATTATGTGCAGGGATCGCATGAACACAAAATCAGACCCAAAGAGCCATCTTTCATTGTAAAACTCTGTATCCTCCACAGTCCTTTCCAAATTATTCTCCAAATAAGATTTTGGACCACGTGAAGAGAAATATCATTGTCTGAGAGATGATATAAAACTGCACATTATCTCTTTCTCTCCATCAAGGAGAGCATCATTCAACACCTCAGCCGAGTCATCCACAAGCTGGAAACTAACTTGTTTATTCCCTTCTTTAATCAAGGTTTCAACATGAGAAGAAATCTTGTCAACATATTGTCTTACTTCATTATCAACATGAACTCCATTTATAGTGAAGCCAAATTGTTCTATGGGTTGGTTGCAGATTTCTAAACACAAAGAATCACCTTCAGTTATCTTTTCAACAGAGACCAAGGTTTCAACTTCTGGTTGCATATACTTCTGAAATTTTTCATTGACAGAATACTCTAACGAAAGATGGCTATCATCATTTTTAAACTTGGAACTTTCTTTGAAATTGAGAGATTCCATATCTAGGGTGAAGAAGGGTTGTGGCACACTCTTTCTATTCAAATTTCTAATTTCTCCAGCATCGCTTTGCTCCTTTCTTGTTGAGGGATTTTGCATGATAGATTTTTTCTTGACGAGGATGGCGCCATAGAAGGATTTTAGAAATCCTGCTTCCCTTGCCAAGTCTTTTGTAACTTCTCTGATTGGGTTATCTCTAAATGGTGGTATAAAGATAAAAATATTTGAGATATCTTCACTTCTTGCTGGAACCCAATATTTTAAAACTTCTAGATATTTCTGAACTGCCTCATGGTATTCGTCTTCAATATAGCCGCCAACCTCCATCCTCGGGGAGGTACCTTCAAATTTCTGAGAAAAGAAAGCACTGAGACTTTGATTCTTTTCCCCAGTAGAGTCACCAAAAATCTGTTGGTAAACAGATTTGTCTTCTCAAAACACCAGCACGAAATGACTCCTAAACACCAAGGCTGAGAGACAAATTGTAACACAACAGTTGGGTCACTTCGCTATTGAAAAGCGTAAGCGCCCTCTGAATTATCCGGGTATAGCTCCCCGTATATGATTTTCAAAGAGTTTCTAATAAAACAAAAATAACATACATATGTACTTTTACCAGAAAGTACTTAAAGGATCTCTCGACATACTCATAGGTATGGAGGAATGCTTACAAAGAAATTACAATAGGAACTAAAAGAATCAGAAGACACAAAGTTCTCCAGATTTCAGAGATTTGGAAAAAAAAAACTTTCAAAGAAACTAAACTCGGATGAAAAGAATGATAATCATTATTCACTCCTTTACAACTACAAAAGAAAACTAAAGCAGAAACTTCTCTTCCAGCACAAAGACTTTCGAGAAGAAAAGCCTCCCCTCTACCCTGCATTATAATAAAAATCCTAATCTATCCCTGCCCTGGCACAAAGTCTCTCGCTTCAGGCGGAATCCAGAACCCCTTCTCTGTCTTCACGAGCCTTACTTATTCTCCTTTCAAACACTTCCCCTTTTCAGTTATGAAAACTGATTCCTTTTCACTTTTCTCATCCCCCATCTCATCGGACTTTAATGCTTTTTAAAACATTAAACTTATGACCAAGGCCTATCGGTTGTGTCAAAATGCACATACATATCCTTGCACAGGTGGAAAATTCTGGCATCGACGGTGAAAAAGGAGACCTTTTTAGTTTAATTCTGCCTATCATATATTTGCTCTTCTTATCTCTTGATGCTATTTTTCAGTTATTGTAACTGGTTCCTGAAATTGAGCTCCCGAGTATGAAGTCTATCCTTTTCCCTTAACACCACTGCCTTTATGTTTTAGTGCTTGGCATATTTCATTTAAATGATTTATCAAGCAGTTCAAACTTATTGCGGGCATGTCCATCGCCATGCTTATACCATTCAAAACAGATACACTAAAATAGGGACTGCGGGGAGTCTCCAAAATTGTGCAGCACAGTTCCTTTTCTCTATTATACATTGGGCATTATTGACATGATACAATGCTGCTTTCAGACCCAAATGGTATTCCCTTGCTTGAATATATAAATCTTCTGACTCCCACCGAACCTGGAGATTTAACCTTGACACTTGCCACGAGCTTGTGAATCATGATTATGATATGACTCCTTCATGTTCACGATACCCTTTGTTTTGAAATACTTTCTGGAAGATTCACCATATACCTTACTTCTCTATGCATCTTTCGAGCTCAAGTATCCAACTCGTCCATAATAGAATTGATCTTCCATGAAAATATTTTGTGAGCCATGTTATTCACTGCGGCCCATCTCGATGTCCTCCGACTTGCACACCTAATAGAATCTCCAATAATGAAGACCTCGTACAACTTCTTGATGAACAACAATCACAAGAAGAGACACAAAATCTAATTCTATTTGGCTTTGAACTGGTTCAATAAACATCGGATTTTGGAATTTGATTTCTAAATTACCTCCAATTTCTTATCTTGCTAAAGAAGCAATCTTACTGCATATACGTTGGGTTCTTTCTCCATTATCAATGTATCTGATTACAAAGTATTGCAAAGGCTTTGATTTATTGATCTCCCACCTGAATATTTTCACGACCCCGATCCATGGCTCGGGGTCATCACCTTTCAACTTCGGATCGAGCCTTTGAAGATTTCATTTAACTGCTGATCTTCGACTTGTTTCATGCTTGCCGTCAGGTACCAGCATTATAAATTTCCTCCCTCGGTTTCACTTGTCAGACTTATGGAGTTTATATGCATTTGTGTTTATGAATCCACATATGGCCGACAACAGCTTGGACAATATAATTCCTCTTTAAGTTTATGTCGATGTCATCTCTCATAGACTTTGTGACCCGATCTGGTACCTGAACATGGTTTTGATCAAATGAAGATTCATTAAGCCGTATGAAGGCCTGTTCAAACTTTGTTGTGACCTGATGACGTGGTCGGGCTTCTTTAAGCCGATGCCTGGCATCCTCTTCCACGGGTCTTGTGGTCTCTATTGGTCCATTTTCCCTTACACTGGAAACCCGATAAGGCATGGGTTAATTGCATTGATGGTCTTTGATGCAATAAATATTCCTATGAGTGCAATATAGGGCCGATGCCTTGGGTGTTTTTAGAGATCCAATGCTTTACTATGAACAACCATTGGATTTCTATATTGGAAACAGAACATGAAATATGATCGTTTCCCATGATGATGTTCAATGTCGTCTTTTATTAGTGAGCTCCATGTGCTTCCTCTATGCATCTATGATTTGTGCATTTGACTATCTGTCGGCTTTGCATGAGAAGAAAATCTGGTCTCACATGATTGAGCACTTGCACAAATCAATTGGAAGAGGGTCGAGGGCTTTCACTTTCATCCATTCCCAACACAGGCTCATGAAATGGACACTTCTTTACATGTTTTGGGAATGCCTATCATTACATTTAGTATTCCAAATCATGCAATCAAACACTCTGTTCAGATTTTCACCTTAGAGACATTCGGTCAAACATATGAAACACATCTTCCCTATTATCACTTTCGTTCATAATGAAATGGTTTCCACTGATTTCTGCATCAACCTAGATTTTTATTGTCTTTGAGTGAAATAAGATCACAGTGATGCCAACAATGCCTGTGAAGATCTATTACTTGCATACTCTGTGCTCAATGCTACTTGTCCTTCACAGGAGATTGCGGGTTTATGCCATGGTTATTTTCAACCAAACCATTAACACTTAGTGAATAACTCCAACCAATTCAATTTCCTCATGAAGATTT
This sequence comes from Thuja plicata, assembly GCA_018584345.1. Lineage (NCBI taxonomy): Eukaryota > Viridiplantae > Streptophyta > Pinopsida > Cupressales > Cupressaceae > Thuja > Thuja plicata. The sequence continues at coordinate 1,864,941 of MU224262.1, read as the reverse complement.
AGTTTCGAAGAGACTTCATGTCTTTGATCTCTGGTCAAGTCAATTGTGTCATGGAGCCTGTATATACTAGATTGAACTGCATTCGAATGGGGTGGTCACCTCTGAACCTTGTGCACCTATGGACCTCTGAATTCTAGTATGGGCCTATCTGAACCAAAATGGATTAATTTGAAGCAGACTGAATCTGATATGAATTGCCTTGAATTATCTGATTCTGACTGGACCACTATGAATCTAAATGCAGATGCCCAAACTAATTTGAACTCATTGAAGCATTTGGAACTTGAATATGATGATCTCTGCATAGTTTCCTTTGCAAAGATTGTTATGAAATGACAGAAAATTGATCTGTGACCATTATAAAAATGAGATTTTCTTAGAATATGTCAGCTAACAAGTACTGATCACCTGAATGTGATAGATGAGTCTCTGCTGTTCCTTTATACTGCTGTAACCTTCTAATCAATCTGCCTCTTCATATTCCCATCTATACATGTTTTCAATGTTGTTGTAATTATTGATTGATGTGTTTGGATAAATAAAGTGTCTTACATATATACCTATCCAAATCAATTACCTCCATAAGTGGGCCACTATCATATTAAATAGTATCAAACAATATTCACCAAGTCGGATCAATGTTGATACTCGGGTCCAGTAATCCACTCGGGTGATATACTGACAGTCGCGCGACACAGTAAACTTGGCAACTCTGATACTCGGTTGACACTGGGTGCACGGTTCACATTGATTACTCGGAGATGGTATGCAGCTCAGTTAACACTGTCAACTCGGCAGACACTGCTTGGAACTAACTGTTCGGTTGACACTGCAAGCTGCTAGCTCGGTCAACACTGTAACCATATGAATGACTAAGTGTTTTGGCACTAATTGACAATATGCCTTGCCATAAGGTCTACAATCTCCCCCTTTGGCATTAGTGACAAAAACACTTATCATACCAAAAAATTTGATCAAACAAATTGATAAGTCAAAACTCCCCCTTACCATGTGCTTGGGTTCAAGCTCGGTTTTGACTATTGCTCTGCAACTCAGTTGCAACTGACTCTATTTTTTATTTTTCAAAACTATTTTTTGTAGCTCTGATATATATATATCTTCCTCTTCTCTGTACATGTATTTCCTCATATATATACCCTCTGATATACTCTATATACATATATATTCTATCTTTCCCCTTGTTTTTGACACAAATGCCTAAAATGCATATCTACAAGGTAATACCAAAATGTGAAAGAAAATCACTATGTACCTTCAAAATTTGAGACAAAGCCTTGTACCAATTGTCTTGCAACACCTTCAGGATGTGCAACTCAATCTGAATTTTTGCAAACAACTCCATCAAAAGCTTAGCAACCGAAAAATTGTTATCATGGATGAGTGTCTTTGCGTGAGAAATATGTTTTTGCATGACATCCATATGAGGAATGAGTTGGCTTTGTATTGCTATTAGGGATTCCCTTGTTCTTCCTTCTTCCCTCAGTAGTTCTTCCTGCAGACCAGTCAGATACTTGATCTTAACAAAATGTGCTGAACTTGAACTAGGATCAAGTGCCAACTGGCTTGCACTTGCCTTGAAATCGTTGTCAATCTTTGTCAGCTTGTTCTTTATTTCCATGGTAAAATTGTGCGTGTCACTCAACTTTACAAATAATGCTACAACATTATTCATAGTGGTTTCTAGAGAGCTGATAATAGTGGATAGCTTCACTTGATCTATTGCAATCTTACCTGCAACATTCTCTAGAACCTTATTCTCAAATTTTATCTCTGCCTTCTGGAACAATTTCTCCTGACCACTTAGATCTTTGCTAAACTTGTGAACTATGTCAACAAGTTGGTTCATTATAGAGTCTTTTTCATTGACCTCAATCTCTAGTGCATCTAGGGATATACCTTTGATGTCCTCTAGCACTCTGTTCCTTTTCTTCTCATCTCGTAGCTTCTGTTGTTTTGCTCTTTTCTTCCATAGCTCCCCAAGGATGTCCATCTGCTCGGTTGTCAGGCTAGAAAGATCCCAATTAGGAATCACAATGTCTTCCTCAAGGTCAACTTCATCAGTAATTGTTTGCTTTTCTTTACCCTTGACCTTGGGATTAGGTGAAGGAATGATTTCCTTACCCTGAAATCATCCTTATCCTCAGTGTTCAATTGAAGTAGGTCTTTAATTGTCATTGCACCAATTGTAGAATCAATACCAACTATTGAAACATTCACAGTGTCCTGCTGTGACTCGGTCTGGCTTGGCCAAGGGGTAGGTAGAGCTTGATGCTTGGTTCCTACTAGACCCGATGTAGACTTTGTGGTCTTTTCCTTTCTCGAAGATAAGATAATCAGACTAGGTGATTGGGGTAGGGATGCCATCACTGCCACTGCTATCTTCTCTGCATCAAATTCCTCAATGGTATGTACCTCAGGTATTTCTTCATCTTTAACCTGTACATAAGGGTCTATACCTGGTTCCTCCACCTTATCATCTTCCTTGCCTCCCTTGATATCAAAGATGGACTTCCACAACCTAGTTGCGGTCTGCACAACATCCTCTATTTTCTTGCCCAAATTAAAAATTTTCTAAACCTTGGAGTATGTCTACTCTCATACTTAGACATAGCATATTTTACCTCCTTATCAGTCAATGTAGGCATGACTTGCTTCAAGGTTTGTTTTCTGATGTCCCTTTCAATCTGGACTGCATTGTTATAGTGAATGGTGATTGCCTTAAGAAGGTCTTCAGTCATTTGGCTTTTCAATTCAGATGGATCATACTTCCATTTTGCCATCTTCTCTACTAATGCATCCTCAACCAACTTCTGCTCATCCTTGGTTCTGCAAACATACTTAAGTGATCCGAGACTTGACATACCACTTCCTTCCTTAAACTGTTCAACCTTTTTCTCAAAGGTAAATGGTGGCTTCTTGAATGTAACTGTTTCTTCCTCTTCATCATCTTCTTTAGGCAATATCAGTTTTCTTCCAGATCTCTTGGGTTTGTTTGCAGTGAAGGCAGGGGTAGAGGCCTTTGGTGTTTTCTTGGGGGCTCGCCTCTTCTTCTTAGGAGTCTCTCCTTCTACCTCTTCTTCTTCTTTCTCAGGTTCTTCTTCTTCTTCCTTTATGTCATCCCCTTTGCCTTTAGTGATCATAAGAGGAGAGTCTGAAGACTTGCAATATTTCTTTTCAAACTTCTCAATTCTCTTTCTTCCTCTCTTCAAGCTTTTGGGAATCTCAATTTCTAATGATATTCTCCCCTTTGCTTCTTCATTGGTACCAAAACATGCTTCTTTAGTATCAACATGCTCATTGATAAGAGCCTCAATAATATCTCTAGTCTAATCAATGTTAACCTCATATGCAAGAGGTTTCACCCATGCAACCCTGGGTTTGATTGCTTGGATGTGCACTCTATCACAGTCAACTAGGAAGCATATTTCTTCCTTATAGTCTTCTACCAATTGTTTGGGAATTCTAAATTTGTTTTGCATTTTCTGTCTGAAATTCTTAAAGTAAGCATCCATGATGCTTTCAAAATTGTCCCCCAATTCTGCTATAAACTCATTGATCTAATAAATTATAGGCCTATCCTTCTTCCATACAAATGTGCCTTTTGAAGGGAAAACATTTTGAATATAAAATAATAAGCAGACCAAGAGTGAACCGAACTTACACGGATTGGTCTTAGATGCGCGGATGCTCTCCATGTTTTTGCTCAGTTGGATGAGCTGCAACTCGGCGAGGTCAAATGATAGATTGTTCTTGACCACTTTGTATGCCAAGTCCACAGCCTCACATGGAACACTATTTGGTCGGGTGGAACTATAGATCTTATGTGCTATCACATGAATTCCGAACTTTAGCTCTATGTTAGTGACTCCATTCAATTTCATGCCTCTTCCATCCCACTTGGAAAGAGTCTTCTTAGCTAGATCAGCTCGAGGTAGGGTTTTAGTCGCCTTAGGTTTTTCGAGCATTGGGTACCCTGTCACTCGGTGTACCATCATCTTGGTGATTTTCACGGGTTGCTCCAACCAACAATGCATGTCGTGAATACGACTCAGAATAAACCTAATCCACTTTATCTAAAAAATCTTTGGCATATGTAAGATATGGGTTAAACCCTTGACTTCAAGGTGCTTGTGTTCCGGCTTCAGGTTTCCATCCACACAAAGTGCCTCATATGCTTGAGTGTGCCTAGCTGTTGAATGGTACAATGGTAGAAAGTTTGAATGTCGTGAATCAACAATACCTTAAGAAGTATTTGGGAATGGGCTCCCATTGGATCTATCTCCTCTGTGATCGCTGGATGAAGTTTGAACTTTGGCGCTTCGCAGACTGCATTCCTCACTAACATATTGTGTGCTAAAATGTTGACAGACTTCTATGCATCATTCCATCCAAGGTTTTTCAAGAATGAGGCCTCAAATATCGATCCATAGCTCTCTAGTCATGGAGTGCAAAGGTTTGAAATGGAGGCCTTTAGATTGACATAGTTAGTGCCCATGCAAGTACACCATGAAACGAGAGATTCAAATGCATGAAAATGAGATCTACTCTATATGATAACAATGCATGAAAGGAAATTAATCTAAATGATAACAATGCATGGTTAATCTATGAAAGGAAATACAAATGCAAGTTTTATCTATGGAAATAAACATGAATCTAATCTACATGAATAACCATGAATGCAAGAAGAAGAAGACAAGAAGAGAGAAGTTGCAATATCCAAGCTTGAGTGCTCAAATCCTCCTCCAAAATTGCTCTCCAAACCTGCAGCGTAACAATATTATGAAAACCTAATATGAAAATGAGAATGAGAGATTTCCTTATAAAGAAAAGTGAACGATTGAGAGTAAGAGGCAAAAAGAATTGATCAATGGTTGAGATTAAGAGGCAAAAACCCACCACCTAGGAAGATGTGATGAAAAATGGATTTTTATTTAATTTAATTTATTGCCTTTCTCATCAAATAAAGTGCTTTAAGTGGGGATTTTTATTTATTTAATTAAAAGAGGGGTTTTCTTTATAATTAAATAAATTAGAAGAATTTTATTTAATTGAATGGGGGGAATTGAATTTAATTAAATAAGAGGAATTTTATTTAATTAAAAGGGAAAAATTTACTTTAATTAAATAAGATAAATTTTATTCAATTAAAAGGGAGATTAAATCTTTTAATTAAATAATATAAATTTTATTTAATTAAAAAGAAAATTAAATCTTTTAATTAAATAAAAATGATCAAACCTTAAGAAATATTGAAATAATTGAATAATTGAATTAATTACAATTTGATCAAGGAAATTGATTTGAATTGAAAATAATCCAAAACACTGATTCAAAAAATTGATAAAATAATAAATGGGGCCCAAAGTCTAGGCGACCATTTTAGGGTGCATACATTTGCCCCTCTTTGACTAATGTGTGGTCGACTCGGGAACACATGTAGTCAAAGAATGCAGTTGAAGTGTGAGGTCGACTGGGGATCACAAAATAACCCAGACGTGTGGTCGATTCGGGAACACATCAGGACAAAAATAAGCACAATTGAAAAAGTCAAAGTCAACACCGTTGTAAATAAGTAATTGACATGTCAGAGATAAGAATCTCAAGAAAGACTGATATAATTGATAAAGCTGAATCAAGGATTGAAGTTTGATAGGTACTGCCCCCTCATGATCGAAATCGAAATGAGATAGAGGAAAAATAACAAATTGATAAATTTGATCAAATCGAACTAAAGATAAGGTTCTTGATGTAAGATGAAAGATATAAGGATCACAGAACCAAGGTAGATCATCAAGCATGAAAGATTATGCCCCAAGGTTGAATTAGAAGAAAAGTAGGGGAAGAAGAAGAAGAAACAGAAAAAGAAGAAGTTAAAGAAAAAGAAGAAGAAGAAGAATAAGTGGGGTGAAAGCGAATGGAAGATAGAAGTTTGGAAGAAGTGGAAAGAAATGGAGAGAAGAAAGAGAATTTGCCTTAATAAATAGAATGCCCCAAAATTAATCAATTGTTTAAGATAGAAATTTTTGATTGAGATCATGAAAGAAGATAAGGAAATGAAAATCAGAACGTGATCACAGTTGATTAAAAGTCCACAAGAAAGATGAAGGAAACCCTGTCAAAATCATAATGCAGCCTGAAAATGAAAATTAACATGAAGTCTAACAATGCAAGCTACATGAAAATGCAAATGTGTACTCGCAATAGAGCAATAGTAACATAGGAATTTGTGTTCATCATTCATTAGAGAATGTTAAGGAACTTATTTTTATCATTGGGCCATTATTAACGGACATCGAAAAATTACACAATCATCACTAGTCACAAGTGCAACTATGAATATATGAATGTGATTTATATCGGATTGGAATGTGGAAAGATTCTAACATAAGCATCAAAGACATAAAGGTCAATATGACTGTGATGTTAGCTTACCCAATTTAATGTAGCAAAACCATGCTCGCATCAAGGCATAGAGGCCAGGATGACCAGCAGAATGGTTGTGTAAAAAATAGTGAAGCATAAAATAAGAAGCAAATAAAAACATGCCCCATGCCGCAAGTCCTCTAGCTATGCATCCCGGAGAGGCTTATTAGACAAGGAAACTCAACAAAAATCAATAACAGTTAGCACACAAAGAAAATATCATGACATAGCTCAAGCATTAAGTGTTGCGTTTAAAAATTTAAGTGTGTTAACTGATACTGAGTTCCGAGGATAATGATCGAATGCTTGCAGGCAGGCAAGACCACATGACAAAACGGGGTAAGACCAAACCGATAAGTGTTGAAAAACACTCGATATCAGGGGTTGTATTGAAAAATACAGTTGGGGTGGTGTTGAAAAACACCATTTGTGAGGTGTCCTAAAGACTAACGCATCCAAGAGACCAAAGTTAACACAGTTATGCCTCCTAGACAAAGACAAAGACCAATTCCAGACCAAGGCAACAAGGACAAGGCATGATGGAGAAAGGTCAAGTGTCGTGGACACGTGCTAAGAAACAGGGGTGCAAAGGCCTCAAGTAGCGCCCGTTTCCAGGTTTCCACCACTTGGATTTTATTATAATTTTTTCTCTGTCATTTTTCTCTTTTTTTTTTTTTTTTTTCAGGACTTTTTATATTTTTTTTGGAATTTTTGCTACCAAGGCGCCTGTTTCCAGGTTTTCACCAAGGCACCTTTTCTATTTTTTTTTGAATTTTTGAATGTTTTTGTATTTTTTGGAATATATAATAATTTTTTTGAGATACATCAAAGCATCTATTGCTAGGTTAACACTAAGATGATCATTTTTTCAGGACATTTTCTGATTTTTAGAATTTTTGAGAATATATCATTTTTTTGAATTTTTTCAGGATCAATAATTATGTACAAAAGGATGCCCCCAGACAGAATGGGCATCATGGATAGAACTTCTTTAGGTGCAAGACATTGATAGGATCAGGGAGTTGTTCTCCCTTTTCTGTAGATAGTAAATAGGTACCTGTCCCAAAGGCTGCTGTAATAATATAAGGTCCAAGCCAATTAGGTTCAAATTTGCCCTTTTGATCTCTATGCTGTTGATTCTTAGGATTTTCACGTAGGACAAGATCTCCCACTTGAAATTCTCTAGGGCGAACCTTTTTGTTGAAGGCTTTGGACATGCACTTTTGATAAACCCTCATATGGTCAAATGATGCTTGACGTTTTTTATCTAGAAGTTCTAACTCTTAAAGTCTCATGGCGCGGTAGTCTTCATCTGTAATGTTGACACACTTCTATAAACCCTCATATGGTCAAATGATGCTTGACGTTTTTTATCTAGAAGTTCTAACTCTTAAAGTCTCATGGCGCAGTAGTCTTCATCTATAATGTTGACACACTTCTATGAATCATTCCATCCAAGGTTGCTCAAGAATGATGCCTCAAATATCGATCCATAGCTCTCTAGTCATGGAGTGCAAAGGTTTGAAATGGAGGCCCTCAGATTGACCTAGTTAGTGCCCATGCAAGTACACCATGAAACGAGAGATTCAAATGCATGAAAAT
>MU224262.1:1837325-1848539 GCA_018584345.1 Thuja plicata | reverse complement strand
ATGGTACAAAAGAGAAGGAAAATTTGAACTACAAGTCTATACATATGTTGATTGGAATGGAAACATTGATGACCGAAAGAGCACAACTAGAGGAGCATTCTTCATGGGTGACAGACTTGTCACATGGATAAGCAAGAAGCAAGGATGCACCTGTCAGTCAACTGCAAAAGAAGATTATGTGGATGCTGCTGCAAATTGCTCCAGTATTGCATGGATCAAATGATTGACGGAAGGTATGCATATGAAGATCCTTGAACCGGTAATTATCTATTGCGATAATGCCAGTGCAATAAACATTTCTAAGAATCCAGTCATGCATGCTAAGACTAAGCATATTGCTATCAAGTATCACTATTTGAGAGAACAAGTGCAATAAAAAGAAGTGACACTGGAATATGTTCAATCAAAGGAATAGTTAGTTGATATATTCACCAAGCCATTACCGAAGGATATATTTGAGTACTTAAGACAGAGACTAGGGGTTCAACCATCTAACGGTCAGTAATCTGACTAGGAGGTTGCATCAGCCTATACCAAATTTGAAGGTCAATCATGTTGATGCAAATACTAAGATGAACAAAAATTGATACATTTGTACATAGAAAGATACATATCTACACCAAAAATCAGAACATTTTATTGCTGATGGATAGGGAAATTCAAGGAATATATTATGCAAAGAGATGGAACATGATATAGATGAAAAAAAGGGGAGAAGTATGATTGTTTGACATTGTTGTCAAAGGGAGAGATGTTCTCATTATCATACAAAAGCGAGATTTTTTTTATCATACAAAGGGAGAGATGATCTCATTATCAAAAAAAGGGAGGGATGATCTCATTATCAAAAGGAGAGATGATTCCATATCACAAAAAGGAGAGATATTTATCCATGAAGAGAAGTTCCTGAGAATCAGAAAGGAAAATTTAGTCAATATTCTAAGGGAGAGAAATTTATTACATATGAAATATCCATCTAAGGGAGAGAAGTAACAAAGGGAGAAAATTCAGACAAAGAGAAAGATTGCTGTCAAAGGAAAAATAGATTATCAAGAAGAGGAACAGTCAAGGCAGAGCACATATTAGAACAAAGATATAAGATGAAACATCTATCCAGAGAAGGGATTAAAGATTGAAGACAACCACTCTGCAAGAAACAAATCTAAGCTATTTTTGAGCTTATCAAGAGCCAGACATTTATAATAGTTACATTAGAAAAGCTTGATGAAACTATATGTTTCACATTGTATTAGTAATAGTATAGTATGTTGCCATTAATGCCAAAGGGAGAGATTGATGACATGTAACTGATTGAATGTTTGAAGATGTTAAGTTGATCACCGAAATGCATAAGGATAATGGAATACATTAAATCAGTTAATGGATTGTATTGTCATTGATGTCAATTTGATATAATCTAATCGGTTATAATCAAAGTGTCAAAGAATTCAGAGAATCAAAGAGAAAAATATTATGATTTCTGTAATGCATAAAAGACAAGTATTCACAATGTGACTACAAACATCGACGGTCAGTGGAACCCGACGGATAGAGATACCGACAGTCAAGTCACAGTGATGCCCGAGAAAGAACACCGACGAGTAGAATCACAAGCATACCCGACGGCCAGAAACATAGTGTAAACCGACGGAGAAGCCCGAGGAGAACTAGAGTGTTGACTGAAACCATCAAAGAGTAAAACCGAAATTAAATTGAGTTCAGAAACGATAAAATATCTAGCTGGCAGAGCTAAATATAGATTTTACTGGTAGTTATCATTGTTTTCATCGAAAAGATAAGCCAGAGATAAGTGATTGATTTAAAGTTGTTTTGTCCAGTTGGCAAGAACATCTCAGTGAGATAAAACATGATTTTTGCTTTAAATCTAATTAGCACTAATTGTGGATCATGCCAAGATCAAAAACCTAAAAATGGTGATATCATGTCTATTTAAGAGACAAATCAATTCATTACAAATTGGTGTGGGTGAAAGAGAAAAAGAGGATGCTGAAGAGAAACTGATGAAGAGAAACTTCCTACAGTGCTGATCAACAAGCTGAGGAAAGAGCTAAAGAATTCTGCGGACACCGAGCAACAATACACAGCATCACTGAGCAGAATCAAAGTGGAGCAAAGGTATAAAAAGAGTTATATTAATCAAAATAGTTTATGAGATTACAATAGATCTGAAAATCTGCAAGTATACATTGTATATGTGAACAGATCATACTGTTTCAGTTTAACCATTGATTCAGAAAGTCTCTTAATCGAGCAGGATTTAAAGATCCTTTCTATATTGAGATACATCCAATGGAGTATCAAAAATTTTGTTCATGAAGATATCATGAGATGCTAGATACCTATTGATAGGCCAAGTGAGTGTTTGATCAAGGATGGTAGCATAGAGATGCCCGATATCAAGTGACAGACTAAAATTTTAAATCCTCTAACAAGGTCACACCTAACAGTGTGTTTGTAACATTTAACAGGGTTGGCTCTTCACCGAGCTCACTTCAGAAGAGTGAAAATTTTGGGTTACTGGTCCCAAGTGGTTTTTCCCTTAACACAATTTCCATGTTAAAAATCCACGTGTCAATGTGTTTATGAGTCATTACTTTAGTGTTTTGCATTACACTTAACTTAATTGGATTGATCGGTATACTCTAGATAATTTACTGTCTTTCGGTAAATTAACAGACTGCTATTTGGTAAATCTACAGTAGAAGGTTTTACAAAGTATTCGAGCAGTAGTAATTTGATATAAGTATTTGGAGGCATTCATCTTATAGGACTGAAGATAACTAGAGGTATAATATTGTGGTACTAAGTTTTAAGGGTTGATTATTGGAATATTTTTGAGGCCACTGATTCACCCCCCCTCTCAGTTATTACTAACAAAAGGTACTAACCTTGAAATGTTGCAGATCTGAAGAATGCTATTTTCGGGGGTCTGCACTGAGTTTCTGGAAAATCTGAGACCAGATCTAGAACATAAATGCAGAGATGAAAAAAACTCAGAAAACCCCAATTTTTTTGTTAGGGGGAAGGGTTAGCCTTAGTCAAACCCCGATTTAGGAATTAACCTTGAAATCAATAATTGAAATAAAGAATGCTAGCAAGTAGTAGAAGTAAATCTAACAATGAAGCTATGATATTCAATAGATCTGCAATTGTATTTCGAATGTAAACAAGTATGTAAATATGAAAGCTTGGACTCAATATTAGAAACCATAAACCTCCATGATTGTATGCTTGGAATCCACTTTGAAGAGATAATGAATGAGTCTTGAGGATGCACAAAGGATCTCAAAGGAAGATCACACCACCATGATGGATAGATCTAGGGCTTGAATGATGATTCTTGAATGCCTGAACCAAATCCCTTCAAAGGCTTGAATGCTTGAATCCTTGATCTTCAATGGAGAACTTGAATTCTTGAGAGGAAGACTTGAAAACCTTGATTGAACTTTGAAAGCTTGAGGACATGTAATATGCTTGATATCACTTAGTGCTTAGCTTTTACTTAGAGAGACTTAGAGAAAAAAAGAGGAGAAAACTTCCTTATATATGAAACTAGGGAACAATCTTCTAGAGAGACCTACATAGGAGAATTAAATTCCAATTAGACCTATACCCCTAGAAGAGGACCTATATTAAATATATTTTAAGAATCATCGCTTCGGAACCCAAAAAGGTTGACCCAGAAGCGGGAAATGAACTTTTGATGACCTCCGGCATCTGAAAAACTTCTAGATTTGAAAGGGGGACCCAGGTCAAGGTCAAGGTCATCCTTGACCTAGGTCAAAGTCAACCTTGAACCAGGGAGTCAAAACCCATGGAAAATATGCCAGATGGGATGGATGGTGCCCGGAGAGGCCCAATCAGGGTCCTAAATAGACAGAGAAGTAGGAGAGGATGCATAAATGAGGGGACAATATGATGGTGATAAAAAACATCCCCTAAGGAGGGCTAAACGTTCTTAACATGGAAGTGCTTCCATTTTAAGATAATACATTAAGCCCCCACTTTAGCGGGAGTATGGAAATCGAACATACTCGCGGTAAAGTTAGAAGAAAAACTCTGGTGGATTGCAACGAGGTAGAACATCACTTAGTCAAGGACATGAGCCCCTAGACCAAGGATTCTATCTCAACATACATGCATAAAGATATGAAAGTAAAGAGCAATTAATCATAGAAAACATACATGACTACATAAGCAAGACAAGAGCAACACTATAGATAACATAGCTTCATGATCTAATCCTACTAGCATGAAAGCAAAAGAGAGAAAAGAGATAGTGATTACCTCACCTAGTAAGATGCCCACCTTACCATGAATCACCAAGGAGCGAGAGCCCAATAGGTTCACCCATAAACTGTGCTTTGTAATTGTAATGCGTCTTTTGACAGCTTTTGAAGTATCCATAGATCCACATTCTTGTATCACTATGGAATATAAAATGCATGTCTTTTCAGGATTTAGCAACTTATGTGCGTTACCTTCCGAGGATTTAGCATATTGAAAAATGTGTATCTCTTCAGGATTTAGCAACTTATGTGCGTTACCTTCCGAGGATTTAGCAAAAAAAAAAATTTAAAAAAAATGCGTGTCTCTTCAAGATTTAGCAACTTATGTGCATTACCTTCCGAGGATTTAGCATGCTGTAAAATGTAAACTAATGTAAAATATAGTATAAGGGAGACCCTATTTATGCCCCCCTCCTTATCATGACTACCCATTAGGCAGGATAAAGAAGAGAAAGAGGATACCTACTTCACAAGGTAAGGATATATCAAGTTTAACAACAATATACACTATATCCTTAGCAAAGAGTATTGAGCCTTACCTCTAAGAGCATAGATAATCGTGAAATGGATATGTCACATATGGAAAAAAGATCCTCCAAGAGGAAGAGACATTATCATCAAGACCCCCACCATAGAGGAGTGCTTAGGATAAAATGTCATCTTCTAAAGAAAAGGGGGACCCAAGATTCGATCATCAAGCCCCCTGTAATCAAGAGGAAGAGGAATCTTGGAATGAAGGAATCAAACTCTAACCCAAAGCAAAGGAAAGAGTCTATAAAGAACATAATTTGAAAACTAAAGAAGAGGTGATGACCTAGGACAATCACCTCTCATATAAGAGGGTGTCCATAGCCAAAAACACAAATCTTTATAAGGAAATAATGTTATATGATAAACAAATGCCAATATGCTAAGAAAAGTATATCCTTAGATAGAGGAAGAAGGAAAATACCTTCCCCCCAGGGATGGAAGCAAATGATATATCAAATTATATCAGAAGATGTTGTAATAAAGAGATATCTCCGCCAAACAAATGTCCTAGAAAAGATATCATGAATGATTATGAGCGAAGGAAGTATGTACCATAATAGAAAATTATAAGGATAGAATATAGAAAGAATAACTGATTAAACTCAAAAAAAAAACATGCTAAGAGCATAATGGATCCTAGAGGATTAGAAGGAAATACCTCTTGCCCCCCAGTTAAGAGACAAGAGGAGAAAAATATTATCTAATTTATAGAAGAACCAGAGGAATGCCCTATATCAAAATTATGAAGAAATTGTAATACTGCACAGGAATCATATATAATTCCTAAAGCAACTCTTTCGCTAACATATAGTTTGAAGTGCACACAATCAACAAGTAAATGCGTATTACTATAATGAAAAGGACTTATATATTTATAGAGATCATTTTTTGGCATAGGTTTAAAGATTTCTTTCTTTAGAATTCATTAACTGGACTTACACTTTCTTAGCCACATCTTGAGGAGTATCAGGGTGATCTAAAGAAGGTGTTGGAAGAAGAACATGAAGAGGAGGACGATAGTTAAGGTCAACCACCTTGAATTGAGAAGGCGGGAAACCTATACCATGCATATCTTTTTTAGGAGATGAATGAATCGGGTTTTTAATACCTTGTTCATTAATACCAAGCCCTAAACCCTTATAGACTTGTTTATCCACCATAGTATATCCGGTAGTGTACATATCTTGCAAAGCTTCTAATGGAGGTGATTGATTATGGTTTTCATGAGAAAATGTTGTATATGGTGGAATGATAGGTTGAGAAGAGGTTTCCTTGTTTTTCCCTTTAACATTATCATGAATCAGATAGGAAAGGGAAGGTAAATGAAAGAAATCTTGAACATCTGCATCATGAACCCTAGCTTGAGCCCCATCATAAGTGTGGGAAGGACTAGGGATAGAAGATGAAGAAATAGGAATAGGAATATTTGGAATTGGATTAAGATTTCAATAGGATTATGATTAGGAATATTAGGATCTAGATTAGGAATGATAGGATTAGGATTAGGAAGATTAGTAAATGGGGTATCATCTACCCAATTCTTCACATAATCCAAAAGAGTAATAAGTCCACTACACAAATCCTTGATGAAAGTTTTGAAATTAGGAAGACGAGTATTAGTTAATCTCAAAATAGCATAGGCAAGTGAAACATGAAGATTAACAAACATGATGAAATGGATGATACTCTCATATACATCATAAGTACTATAAAGAGATGCTAAAAGAAGCATAATGAGAAAAATAGCCATACCCCAAAGCATCTTAAAGATCTTCATAGTGAATGAAATGCAAGAAATGTTTTTATATTTTTACGAGTATGTAGATTTTTTTGTATTTTAAAATGCAAGAGCATAAAAGAAAACTAATTTAGAGTGCAAGATATAGTCTCTAAGGAAAAGAGGCAAATCATCTAAAACCAAAAATAAAGAGTTGTCTATCGTGGGTTCACCAAAATGTAACATCTAAAATAGATGGTCACCAAAATGTAACATATAAAATAGAGATGATGACCTAATGTAGGATAAGATGGATGTTGTTACATTTAAAATTAGAATGTTTATTGAAATGTGAGGGATAAATTTAATGTGTGTTATAAGAATGGTGAAGAAGGTAAGATTGTCCTCTTAATCCCAAACTTCATAAAGGGAAGATCCAAATTGATTAACCCTAAAGAAAGGATCAATACAGAAATGAATCAACCTATTAAGGATAGGGATAAAGATAAAAACCCTAACTCCTATTTTATAGAAGAGAGTGTGTGATTAGAAAGATTAATAACTTTAATTGAAATGAATAGGAGAAAAGTACTAACCTTGAAATGTTGCAGATACGAAGAATGCTATTTTTGGGGGTCTGCACTGAGTTTCTGGAAAATCTGAGACCCCGATTTAGGAATTAACTTTGAAATCAATAATTGAAATAAAGAATGCTAGCAAGAAGTAGAAGTAAATCTAACAATGAAGCTATGATATTCAATAGATATGCAATTGTATTTTGAATGTAAACAAGTATGTAAATATGAAAGCTTGGACTCAATATTAGAAACCATAAACGTCCATGATTGTATGCTTGGAATCCACTTTGAAGAGAGAATGAATGAGTCTTGAGGATGCACAAAGGATCTTGAAGGAAGATCACACCAACATGATGGATAGATCTAGGGATTGAATGATGAATCTTGAATGCTTGAACCAAATCCCTTCAAAGAATTGAATGCTTGAATCAATGGAGAACTTGAATTCTTGAGAGGAAGAATTGAAAACCTTGATTGAACTTTGAAAGCTTGAGGACATGTAATATGCTTGATATCACTTAGTGCTTAGCTTTCGCTTAGAGAGACTTAGAGAAAATGAGAGGAAAAAAATTCCTTATATATGAAACTAGGGAGCAATATTCTAGAGAGGCCTACATATGAGAATTAAATTCCAATTAGACCTATACCCCTAGAAGAGGACTTATATTAAATATAATTTAAGAATCGTCGCTTCGGAACCCAAAACAGTCGACCCAAAAGCAGGAAATGAACTTTTGATGACCTTCGACAGCCGACAAACTTCCAGATTTGAAAGGGGGACCCAGGTCAAGGTTGAGGTCATCCTTGACCTAGGTCAAGGTCAAGGTTGACCTTGACCCAGGGAGTCAGAACCCCTGGAAAATATGCTAGATGGGATGGATGGTGCCCGGAGAGGCCCAATCAGGGTCCTAAACAGGCAAAGAAGTAGGAGAGGATGCATAAATGAGGGGACAATATGATGGTGGTAAAAAACATCCCCTAAGGATGGCTAAACGTTCTTAACATGGAAGTGCTTCCATTTTAAGATGATACATATAGTTAGAGAAAATGAGAGGAGAAAACTTCTTTATATAAAAATCTAGGGCACAATCTTCTAGAGAGGCCTACATAGAAGAATTAAATTAAAATTAGACCTATACCCCTAGAAGAGGACCTATTTTAAATATAATTTCAAGAATCGTTACTTCAGAACCCGAAACAACTAACCTAGAAGCGGGAAATGAACTTTTGAATGACCCTCGACAGCTGACAAACTTTCCAATTGGAAAGGGGGACTTGGGTCAAAATTGAGGTCAACCTTGACCTAGGTCAAGGTCAAGGTCAAATTTGACCTAGGTCAAGGTCGAGGTCGACCTTGACCCAGGGAGTCAGAAGCCCTTGAAAATGTGCCAGGTGGGATAAATAATGTCCGGAGAGGCTCAATCAGGGTCCTAAACAGGCACATAAGTAGGAGAGGGTGCATAAATGAGAGGACAATATGATGATGGTAAAAAAACACCCCCTAAGGAGGGATACACATTCTTAACATGGAAGTACTTCCATTTTAAGACGATGCACAAACTCATTAACATCATATTTAACTCACTTGATACCTTATTTAACGAGGAAACCCAATTTGGGAAAAACCTCTGTGGGAATTGTGACCCACAATAATAATATACCCTACTGAAGTATGCTTAGTTAAGAACTTGTCTTGTTAAAGATTACAAATACATTTTCTAAATGTGACCCTGTTAGGGGATTTACCTACGATATGTTAAAATCTCACCCTGTTAGGAGGGGCCTTATTAGAGGTCTTTAAACACTCTTTTGGAATGTCACCTACTTCTAGGATTTACAAATAGGATGGTTAAATCCACTCGGCTAAGAGATTTCTCTGTTACAAATACTAATAAGCAACAATATAAACTTTTCTCTGTAAATATAACAACTACCTTTTCTTATGTCAGATCCTTTATGCTCAATTGAATACTGTTAGAGTAATCACTTATTAATTAAACCATGTTGATTTAATTAGTTAAGTTGTTTTATTACTCTTTAGTGCTTAAGCTTTCTCTTAGGTGCATTAATAATTAATTATTAATGTGCAAACCTGGCTTTTACCTTTTAGGGTTTTGTTCGCCTTTATAGGTTGAACCTTGTAATTCTTTTTTCATTAATTCAGATTATAATTTTGCTCTCACATTTTGAGTAACTTCTGAGTTCTTCATCTTTTTCCTTCTTTATGCTTTCTTCCTGTAACAGGTATTTTGCATGCAGTTGTTCTTGGGTGTAATCAGATTAGTATTTCTCAGATCCTTCATGGTATCAGAGCCTCTCTGCTGCTGCCTGTTCTGGAGTATTTAAAACATGTTTTTCGAAGGAGAAAATCTCAGCTTTCTCGAGGTTTTTGTCTTCAATCCGTGGGTGACGTTTTGTTTGGATCATTTTCAGCCCAAACGGACCTCACCATTGCGTCCAGAAGGCCTGGGAAAGTAAAATTTCATATAAAGTTTGTTCATTTTGGACACAGTTGAAATTTGGGCCCTATTTTTGCATTCAAAGCTCTTGGCACGTTTTCCAAGGCAAAAATCTACCTCGGTTTCCATGCCATCTCAATTTCTCTACTGCCTCATTTTTCGTGCCACCTGGTTTTCTATGCCGTCTCAATTTCCATGCCGTCTCAATTTTCGTGCTGCCTCAATTTTCGTGCATGGAGGAGAGAGAAAATGACTGCCATTTTTTTAAAATTTTTTTACAAAAATATAATGTTTTTTTCTTTAATAAAAAAAAACATGGTTTTTTTGTTTGTTTTTATATATATAAAAAAATATACATATTTTTGTAATTATTTTTTTTCAAAAATATAATTGCTGTTTTTTTAATTATTTTTTACAAAAAAAACAATTGCTGTTTTTTTTAATTGTTTTTTTTCATAAAAAAACAATTGCTGTTTTTTATTAATTTTTTCATTAAAAAAATGATATTTTTTTTCTGCCAAATTTGGTGGGAATTTTGGAGGCAGTCCAGATTTGGAGGGTTTCGCCAGTTTAGCCGGGCTTCTCCATTTTTGGCTGAGGTTTCTTCCGGTTCATTTGGTTTTTGACCTACTGACGCTGTTTTCGCTCTATCTCGAGCATACAGAGGTATTTTTCTGACTTCTTTATATCGTCGAAAATCTCTTTCCGGTGATGGAGGTTGGGGTTTTGGGTTCTGCCATTTTGACAGTGTTTTTTTCTGTCAAAGTCCGATGTTTGGTTTTGCCTTCCGGGAGCCATATCTTGCTCATCTGGACTCTATTTTTGGCAAACCAGACATCGTCGAAAAGCTAGTTCAGTGAGTTTTTCAGTTGCAGGAGTCTTTTATCCAGATTATGCTCCAGGTTCTTTCTCCTCCGAGTTTTGCTCTTTTGCACTCTGGCAGATTACTTGGGTTCTATAGGTCCTAGGATCTCTTCTTCTGTTCTTCTGGCTCACTCTTCTTTCTGACTTCTGAGCATTGTATGCTTCTCTTCTGTAGCATTCTCTTTTCTGTAAACGCATTGAGATAAAGCGCCTACTTTTGCATATCTGGGATTTCGAGCACCTTGTGTTTGTTTGTACTAGCACTCAGTTATAAAGTGCCATGGGGGTTATGATGTTTTGCCTTTTGTGCTCATCCACCTTTGTCAAGTGAGCGTACCTTCCATGACATTAGCCCATGCTGTGTGTCTGTGACACTGCCCTTTATCCTATGCTTCTACTTCTGTTGCACTGTTGGTGTTCCTGATTCTTCTTCCTGCAGATGTTTCTGGCATTGCATTTCAGTGTTCTTGTCTCCCCTCTCCCCGTTCAACATTATGGGTGGGTTCACCTGTTGGTTCTATTGCTTCCTTGGTTCGGTTGAGTGATCTATGTATTATGTTTTTATTCCTATGTACTAGGCGGATGTAGTGGCTAGGCACCTATGCATTCCCGTGAGATGGATCATCTTCTATATAGACACTCGTTCATTCCTACTTTTGGAGGTCACCTCTTCGATTGATCAGCTCTTCAGACTTTGTCTTCTCTACCTGGTCATGCACTATTTCAGTGGGGGTTCCAGCAGTTACTTCTGACAG
>MU224262.1:1826911-1837193 GCA_018584345.1 Thuja plicata | reverse complement strand
ATCTCTTTTTGGGGTAGAGTTTTTCCCACTGGGTTTTCCCTATTTCCCCGCTTTACAGAGATTTTGTTGTACTTGGGTACCTGATCAGGCCTTGTTGCCGGGACCCATCTTTCCTGCTTTCATAGCTGTGCTAGGTTAGCTTACCTCCTAAGCTTCACTTAAGGGGGGTGTTAGAGTAATCACTTATTAATTAAATCATGTTGATTTAATTAGTTAAGTTGTTTTATTACTCTTTAGTGCTTAAGCTTTCTCTTAGGTGCATTAATAATTAATTATTTTATTAATTATTAATGTGCAAACCTAGCTTTTACCTTTTAGGGTTTTGTTCACCTTTATAGGTTGAACCTTGTAATTCTTTTTTCATTAATTCAGATTATAATTTCGCTCTCACATTTTGAGTAACTTCTGAGTTCTTCATCTTTTTCCTTCTTTATGCTTTCTTCCTGTAATATGTATTTTGCATGCAGTTGTTCTTGGGTGTAATCGGATCAGTATTTCTCAGATCCTTCAAATACTAGCATCACATGCTCCATTTATCTCTTTCTCAAATTGTAGATTCTTCAATCTTTGTTTCTCTGTTCTGCTAGGTAAATGTTGTTCTTCAACTTCTTCTTGTTCTCTGTTCAACTCCCTAGCATCTCTCTCTATTTTTGTTTGTTCTCATACTTTATATAAACATACTTTTGCCTCTTAATCTCCTTAATTAGATTTTTCATCATTTTCAATCCATCGTTCGATCATCTTCTTCATAAATCTCAACTTGGTAAACTAATTCACTTTTACCTCGGAACTTGAACTTTTCTTGGAACTCACATAATCATATTTAACCGCTTGATCTTCGCCTTAGATCTTCTCATTGAATTTTCACGTTCGTAGATGTTCTAACAAAATTTATTTAATTATTATCCTTATCTAGATCATCATCGCGTCACATTAAATTCAATCTTATCATCATTTACAATCAATATCCTGTACTCGGTAAACTTGCTTTGCAACTCAGTGACTGTCTTCATTCACTGCTTCGTGTCTAACTCATCTTCAGGGTTCGGTGCTTTTCTTTCTCTCGGTGTTTGGTAACTATGATCGACTTACATAACTCTATACCGACTGACTCTGTCTAGCTCGGTAAAGTAACTCTTTCATTCATAACTTAACTCTTTGCAATTTATGACTTAATCAATCAATTGTACCGACAAGTGATAACATCAAATATATAGTAGCAAACAAATATATCAACATTACTTCATCATTGTCTGATCTGTATTTGTCACCCATTTAACTTCTCTTTTTAAGATATGGTAACATAATAAAAATAAATAATCAATTGCTTGACATCAATGACAAAACAACAACTGATCTAAACATTTCTACAATCATGATACTCTATATCACTCGGTCTTCATCATCTTCATAAGATCTTCGTCAGTTGATTAACATTTAGAACAACTAACAAATCAACATGTCATAATGTTAATAAATTCATCATGGTTAGGGTTGGAGCTTCAAGTCATTAAGTTGATATTGATAGGACACTCATTAGATTTGAGGTCATAAGATTTTGATAATTCTTAAGAAGATTTATCATATTTTAGTGTGAAAGATTGCTTCCTATACAATTGTGCACAACTTGTTATTTTTAGCATTGACCTAATCAAGTAGTTGTCAAGTCCAATAATGCCTACTTTCGTGTGATATATAGAAGCCTATTTTAGGATAGGCTTTATCTTTATTAATTATTTTATATTAGTTTGTTCAAAGTTATTTTATGTTTTCTTTTTAAAAAAAAAATATAAATATAGATAAAGTAACTTTTAAGGTTATACATTTTGAAATATTTAATTAATATTCTTAGATCCCTAAAAGCTACGTGTGTGAACTTATAATAGGTGCTTTGGGTACAAGTTGTAGTTGATGCTAAGTGAAAAAATTTGTTTTAGATGAAATTATTGTATTATTTAGTGATTATATGTTTGTAAATTCATCAAGTAAATTGAAAGGAGATTAATTTCAGTTGAGCTTTGTATTGTCAAGAATAGTTTTCTGCATTGTAGTTTTGATTGGAGTATAGTGTTGAATTTATATAATATGTATATCATAACCAAATATTAGTATTTTATTTAGCTATTAGGAAGTTGAGTTTTGTCAGCTGTACTTGACAGTTTCTACCCTCCTTTATAGTTAACAACCATATTCTAGAATTTGAATATTAATAATTCAATAAATAATAATAATTTACATTCATATAAAATCTATATTTATACAAAATCTTTTATTTAAATTAGATTAGATCTCGTGAAATTTCCCCTTATAGTCTAAAAAACTAACGACTCCAAACTAATTTACATGTCAACAATTATGAACTACATCAATTACTTTTCTACCAAATCAATCCACACAAATTTGATAATAAATGCCACCTAAAAACAATTTTATTGCAACAATGTAAATTTGCATCTAATTCACAAAACAAATTCATTTGGGTTTGTTGGGCATACCTCAATTGAAAATGGAGAAGCTGATATGTAAAGTGAATTGCGGAGCTATCAAACCGAGCAAATATGAGCGATATACATTGGGTGTGGTTGCCATAGACAACATTCTTTGGTTCATCAACACAATGTGTAATGGTGGAAATGATTGTTAATGTTGGGTGGCAAGTTGAAACAATAATAATGGTGGGCCTTACGGGAGCTTCATATGTAAGTAATACGGAATGCATGCTTCCATTTTAAGTTAATGCAGGAAATTGCACATGAAACAAGCAATACCCATACTCATGATTTGCTTATATTTGCAGTGAAATAGAAGATCTTGGTTTGCTTTTGTCAAACTTATGATTCTCATTCATACAAAGTTCACATAAGTTCATCATGTTTAATTTCATAGCAAGTTTTCATAAGTTCATTATGTTTAATTCTAGGGCAAACATTTGAGGAAAGCCAGCAGACAGACGTAGAGGTGGAGACCAATTGTTCTCCTCATCTATGTACTGTGCCGTATGAAAAAGGAAAACCATCAAGGTGAAATAAGAAGTCTGGTTAAGATTAGATTTTAGGTCATGAAATCTTTCTTATAAGTTGCTCAGGGTTGATTTGGTAATGTATAGGATATGCCTATTATTCATACAAAATATACTATTGCACAGGCCTTCATTAAAATTTATTTTTCACATTACGACAGATTTTAGTGTGATTTTAAGTGGTTTGATTTTCATAATCTGCTTCTATAATGTTGTAAGAATGCAAAAACATTGATAAAAATAAGTTAAATTGAGTTATGCAGATTTATATTTTTACAATCATACTTTTTTATGCAAAGAAATAGCCAAAACTATGTTTATATACTTTCCCAAGTTTTTTCTCATTTATGTAACATCTGTGATATAATTTCATAAATAAAATAACTATCACTTGTATGCCATGGATATGTTGATTATACTTCATATTTTGCATAAAACATATCAGATTAAGAAAATTAGACATAATACTTCTGTTCAAAATTAATTAAATTATCTACGAGGTAAGAAATTAATTATATGATCTAAAGAAGAAATAAAAAAAGTTTTGAGGCAAATTGTTTGTAGACTAACAACTTGTATTGAGGCACTAGAAGAAGCTATCAAAAAAACACATGATACCAACTTTGAGAATGGATTGAAAATGGGAGAAAATATCCCAAAGAAATATTAGGTGTTATAAAGGAAATCAAACAAACATAAATCAATCCGGATTTACACCAATAAAGGAGAAGGTAGAATATGAATTCTTAGAAGAAGATGTGGAGAAATAAGAGGAATCTATAGATGAGTTTGATATATTAGAACCAAGGAATGCCAGTCAAACTACAATGAACAACCTCAACAGTGGTTCATATAGGAAGGGAAAGGAAAGGAATACAAATAAACAAAAAAGGGGAAGAGGAAGTGCTTAAAAGAGAACAAACTTCAATGAAAACCCACCTACTAAGATCTGGACCCAAGGGAGGAACCCCCTCCCCTGGGAAGCAATGAAGGTTCTAACATGGAATGTTAGGAGCTTAAACACCCTTGAAAAAAGATGCTCTGCGAAGCATCAAATGGAAACACAACACCTTGATATTATTTTGGTTCAAGAAATAAACCTTAACAATAAAGAAGTAGAACTATTCCTCAAATTCAATAAATGATAGAAATGCCATTTAGTCGAATCCAATGGAGCATATGGAGGTATAACAATACTCTAGCATCCAATCTAAATACACGTTGAAATTATTAAATCTCCAAGTCAATGAAAATTAGCGATAGTTAAAAGCTTAAAAACATCCCTTTGTTTTACAATAAGCAATGTATATTAAATCTGATTGATTTAATTGATACCCTTCATGGGAGGGAACTTTTGCTAAAAAAACATACACAATCAAAACCATAAATTCAAGCTTTAAAAGCAATGTATATGGTGTTAATTTCTCAGAACCCAACTACAAATTAATTGCACAATAAATTCACAAAATAGACACTTTATTTAATTTATACCAATCAATACTCTAGATTAATTAACAACAAATAATAGCAGAAGTGAAAATAAATAACAAAATCCAATTAAAAAAATACAATAACACAGATATACCCAGGAAACTCCAGTGTGGGGAAAAACCTGCAAATATTGGATCTTCTATTCGGCCTAACAACAAGATTTCTCTTCAAGAATCCAATTACAAGTTTTCTACAACAATCTTACATGTATAGAGCCTAGCTAGTTTACTTAGCTTGCAAGAAAATAACATTTCCTTGTTTCTTTGGCTTTAAATTATATATAAAATCACTTTTGATTTACTCAACCTCACAAACATAGAAATATTCTTTTAAATAATAAAAAACAAAGCTGTTACTAAATATCCAAATTGAGTTGCTTTAAGGCAAATCCACTCCACCTTTCAAGCTAAACAAAAAATCAACACTCTCTCTGGGCGACGAAGGTGTTTGGCACAACACCCAACTTATCCCTTAAGAATACAAACTTATTCTTCATCAAAGATTTGTCAGGATGTGTATTATCTGTTCGTCCGTAGGAATGTATCAGAGTTTCACTATCCCCTTCTCCACACAATCTCTGATGAAGAAAACTTGCAACCACACCTTTTCTTCAACTTCAAGAGAAAGGTCTCATTTAACATATTAGAAGATTACCACATAAATTATTTCAACCTCACATTCTCCTCTCTATATCCAAACACTCACTGTCAACTTGTGCAAATAACTTGTGCTAAAAACTGTCTTCAGAAGAATCTAAAACATTCACAGTAGAAAGAATAGAAATTTCTATTTACAAGAATAACTTCCTCTGCTTCCCTTGCTGAAATTTTATTTCCCCTTCTTGCCCAGTTACTCTTAGAAATCTCTTCCTCACTATGTACTCTTGGAAAATCTCTTTCCTCTCAATGTCTCCAGGAAATATCTTCCTTTCAATATATCCAGGAAATCTCTTCCTCTCAATGTCTTCAAGAAATCTCTCCCTCTCAATGTATCCATCTTGGTGAACACACTTCAACCCACATTCAAATTTGGCTCGGAGGTATCTCAAAAAATGGTTTGCAGTTATCTAGTGCACACATTTAGGTTCTACCATAAATTGATTGAGAGAGTTCACTGCAAAACAAATATTTGGCCTATTGTTGACCAGATACATAAGAGATTCTATCAACTGTCTGTATAAAGTTGGGTGGACTGCCTCTGATATGAAAGCATCAATCTTATTCTAGTTGGTCTCAAGTGGTGTTGACAAGTGATGTAGATCCCAAGTCTAGTTGTTACTGAGAGTTAGCTTGACTCTGCTTCAAGGTCACTGAATGGACCTTATAGGGTATTATCAAACCCTAACTTGAGGAAGTCACTATGATCTTCACCTCAAGCTCTCTAGACCTGGTTCTCACCGTAAATCTGCTATCTCATGCTGTGGAATCTATATGAATACATCCACTCTCCAAGATAAATCGACTGGTTCAACCTGAATAACACAATAAAACACATTGCACATGGAATTCATCACAAAATACTCAGGGTGATTCTCCAAATGCTTTATGTATTTACAATCTCTATTCTATTACAAATACATGCGTTCCTGTCTTCTATCTACTCTCTTACAAAAGCTTTCAACTATATATCTATCTCTTAGAAATATCTCCAAAATATCTCGTGCTCCTTCAACAACTTCAACCACCTCACACAGATGGCACGGTCGAGCCATAAATGACCCTCCCATCACTGGAAAAGGTGTCACTATCCATCAAAGACAAAAATGACACATTGAGAGCCATTGCGGTTGACGCAAATGGTCACAAATGTCACATCCTGTGTTTCCTGGGCTATTAACCGACATAACTGAGCAACAAACCACCATTACTGAGCACCACTCCCAAGCATCAAAACAAACTTTTTATTTGATATCCGAGCGTCAATCAACAACCCAAAATGTAAGAAACCCCGAGCAACATCACCGAACAACAACCTCGAGCACCAAGAGTAACCCGAGCGATGTTACCAAGTGACATTCCCGAGCATTCTGCACAACATTCCCAAGCAACCTAGTGTAAACCGACCGAGATACTTGAGTAGCATTACCAAGCAACAAAGTTGCCTGAGCACCAGTATAACTTAGTGCCACTTTATCAATTTTGGTTGCTAGAGCCTTATTTGGATTTCCATAGGTTTATAAGCTACCTCAAACACACAATTAAACTAGGGAACAACTATCTAGCAACTATCGTGTTTGTTCACCGATTGACCTCTGTCATTACAAAAATGGTGGAACAAAACACCTTACAAACCGAAAATGCTTCTATCCTAGAAATATTTCTAATGTTAGGTGCTCTTGCACCATACTCTCCAAGTAAAAAGAAATCAACTTTCAGGTGATTCGAGTAAGTCAGGATTGATGCCTAACTTCTTGAAATAGGCTTCCTGTACCCATGTAGCCTCTGAATTAGCTTGTCCTTGCCATTTGACCAGGTGTTTCATATAGGTCTTCCTTCTAGTCCACTTGGTAGCTCTTGAATTTAGAATCTTCTCTACCTTCAAGTTCAGTGTAGCAGGAATTTTGAGTGCTCTGAGATCCTCGGTATCTCCTATGAGATCAGAATCTCCTTTGGGAATTGGTCCTTTATAGAATACCACATCTGCCACATTGAAAATAAGAGATAATCCTATGTCTGCAGGAAGATCAAATTTATAAGCATTAGACCCATATTTTCGTAATATTTCACAAGGGCCTATCTTCCTCATCTGAAGTTTACTCGGAACTCCTTTCTGCAACCTTGCTTTGTTTAGGTGCACCATGACCAAATCTCGAACTATAAACTGAATATCTCTTTTCCTTGCATCTACCTTGTGCTTGGTGTGAGTTGTACTTTCAATCAATGCTTCTTTAACCGAGTCATGGACCTCCTTCATGGATTGAGAAAAATCTTCAACATACCCACTCTCTTTGCATTTCTGCAAAGATCCCTTAATTCATATATACCCCTGGGATGAATCCCATACACTATTTCAAAAGGGCTCTTTCTAGTGGATCTATTGACTGTATCATTGTATGCAAATTCTGCTTGAGCAAGTAACTGATCCCATGATTGTCCATACTCCTTAGTGAGGCATCTCAAAAGATTTCCTAAGCTTTGGTTCACCACTTCAGTCTGACCATCGACATGTGGATGATATGCTGAGCTAAAAGAAAGATTTGTACCAAAATTCTACCATAAGGTTTTCCAAAAATGACTCATAAACTTGGAGTCTCAGATTGATACAATACTCAAAGGTAATCCATGTATCCTTAATGCTTCTCTAAAGAATAGATTTTCTATGTAACATGCATCATGTGTGGTCTTGCATGGCACAAAGTGAGCCATCTTGCTAAACCTATCAATAACCATAAAGATGCAGTCCATTCCCTACTTGGTCTTCGGTAGTCCAACTACAAAATCCATACTAAGGTATTCCCATGGTCTATTTGGGATAGGAAGGGGCTGATATAGTCCTGCATTGGATGAAGTCCCTTTTTCCTTCTGACAAACCATACAAGTCTCTACATATTTTTGGATGCCCCGATTCATTCTTGGCCAATAGTAATACCTTTTGACCAATTCTAGAGTCTTATTCAAGCCAAAATGTCCACTTAAGGAACTATTATGCTTTTCTTGTACTAGGTTCTCCCTCATGGAGCCTCTCAGTACACAGAGTTGTCCCCCCTTAAATATAAGACCTTCTTGAAGAGTATACTCTGAATACTCACTATGAAAATGATTTTGATAATCTTGACATACCTTATATGCTGCTGCAAAGTCTTCATCTACTGGATACAGATCTCTGAAGCTTTCACTGCCAATGCTCCTTAGTTGAACTTCTTGCACTGTGAGCAACCTTCTACTCAATGCTTCTGCTACTTTGTTCTGCACTCCCTTCTTATGCCTTATGGTGAAAGTATAGGCTTGTATATACTCCACCCATTTCATATGCTTATGGCTTATTTTATACCGTGAACTTAGAAAACTCAAAGCCTGATTGTCGGTAAAGACTTCAAATTCCTTGGGAAGGAGATAATGTCTCCATTTCCTTAGTGCTTGCACTAATGCATACAATTCCAAATCATATGAGGAATATTTCCTCTTTGCATCACTGAGCTTCTCACTATGAAAGGCTACTGGCTTTCCTTCTTGACTCAAAACAGCACTGACAACAATTTTACTAGCATCACACTCCACAGTAAACAATTTGTCAAAACTAGGAAGTGTCAAGATCGGTTGAGTCGCTATCCTGTTCTTCAGATTCTCAAATCCCTCATCAGCCTTCTCATTCCATTGGAACTTCGATTTCATACCTCCTTTGATGGCATCTAAAATAGGTGCACTGATTTCACTGAATTGTTTGATGAACTTCCTGTAGAATTGTGCTAAACCATGGAAGCTTATGACTTCAATTGCTGATTTCGGTGTAGCCCAATTCAAGATTGCTTCCACCTTTCTGATATCCATCTTCAAGTTACCCTCCGAGATAACAAAACCTAGATATACCAACTCTTGCTTCAAGAACTCACTCTTTTCCAAGTTGATTGTCAACTTTTCTTCATGCAGTCTTTGCATTACTATTTGCAGATGTCTAAGATGATCCTCTTTGGTTTTGCTGAACACCAAGATGTCATCTAAGTACACTACAACCCATTTGCCAATGAAGTCCTTCCAAACCTCATTCATCAATCTCATAAATGTGCTTGGGGCATTTGACAACCCAAAAGGCATAACAAGCCATTCATAAAGTCCTTCAGTGGTCTTAAAAGAAGTCTTCCATTCATCTCTCCCTTTAATTTTGATCTGATGATATCCACTCTTAAGATCTATCTTGGAGTAATATCTAGCTCCACCAAGACAATCCATAAAATCTTCTATCCTTGGTATAGGAAACCTATACCGAATAGTTATCCTGTTTATGGCCCTGG
Organism: Thuja plicata; assembly: GCA_018584345.1. Classification (NCBI taxonomy): domain Eukaryota; kingdom Viridiplantae; phylum Streptophyta; class Pinopsida; order Cupressales; family Cupressaceae; genus Thuja; species Thuja plicata. The sequence continues at coordinate 1,827,735 of MU224262.1, read as the reverse complement.
AATCGGTACACAACCTCCAAGTACCATCTTTCTTTGGGGCTAGTACTGTGAGAAAATCACAAGGACTTATGCTTTCTCTAATCAACCCTTGGTCAATTAGTTCTTGGATTTGGTTAGAAATCTCTACATTCTGCTATGGGGTCTGTATGCACCCTAAAATGGTCGCCTAGACTTTGAGCCCCATTTTATCATTTTATCAATTTCTGAATCAATGCTTTGGAACATTTTCAATTCAAATCAATTTCCTTGATCAAATGTTAATTAATTCAATTATTCAATTATTTTAATATTTCCTAAGGTTTGATCATTTTTATCTAATTAAAAGATTTAATTTTCTTTTTAATTAAATAAAATTCCTCTTATTTAATTAAAAGATTTAATCTCCCTTTTAATTAAATTCCTCTTATTTAATTAAATTTAATTTCCCCCATTTAATTAAATACAATTCTTCTAATTTATTTAATTGAAAGAAAACCCCTCTTTTAATTAAATAAATAAAAATCCCCACTTAAAGCACTTTATTTGATGAAAAAGGCAATAAATTAAATGAAAAATTAAATAAAATCCCTTTTTCATCACATCCTCCTAAGTGGTGGGTTTTTGCCTCTTAATCATAGCCTTTGATTTTTGCCTCTTAATCTCAATCGTTCACTTTCTTTTAAAAGGAGACCTCTCATTCTCATTTTCATATATCATTTTTTTCATAGTATTGTTATGCTGCAGGTTTGGAGAGCAATTTTGGAGGAGCATTTGAGCATTTGAGCTTGGATATTGCAACTTCTCTCTTCTTGTCTCATTCTTCTTGCATCCATGGCTATCCATGT
>MU224262.1:1788226-1801996 GCA_018584345.1 Thuja plicata | reverse complement strand
ATATATATAAAATACGTTGAGAGTAGTCTTTCTCGAGGCATATATATATATATATATATATATATATATATATAACCACCTGAATTTGATCTGTTACGACTATAGACCCTATTTGCCCTAAGTTTGATCATACCCTCAATTATGTCCAAACGACCCTGTTACTGCTTGGCATAATTCTTCGAATCAATTGAATGTCCTAGGTGATTTTTATCACTAAATTATATTAACTATTATAGCCATATGATTTAACTCAATTCAAACCATTTAAATCAAACCAAATTCAAACATGGCTATAGTATTTAATTATAAAGGAATTAAATAAATCCCTAAATCAATTGTCTACTTGCAAAATAATCCATTCCCCTAGCCTATTTAATTTAATTAAAATGGCTATAGTCCCCTTAATTATTAAAAAGTAATTTAAATGCTTAAATAATTAAAATTTCTATTTTAAATGAATTAAATAAGTTTAATTCATTTAATTAATATTCCCTTAAACCTCAACCTAACCTATCTCAACCACTTCTACCCTGCGTTCTAACCCATCCCAACCTATTCCCCCCTACTAATCTAATTCTAAGCCTAATTCTAACCCTAACCCACCTCCTAATGTTGTCACATTCCATTAAGGAATGATTAACAACTCCACCCACCTTAGAAAGTCAAGGAATCTCGAGATTCCTTCCTCAAGTCCACCTTCTCAAGCCACCCTTCCCATGCTTCTTTAAGGCTTTCATTAATGCCTCATTAATGAAGATGCCTTAAGCCCATGTCTCCTCCATGCCTCATTAATGCTCAAGGCATTAATGGCTCTTACACCACCATTAGTGAATCCCTCAACTCATTAATGAACCTTGTCTCCCCTCTCTCTCTCTCATTCTTCTATAAATAGAAGCCATTTTTGAAAGCAAAAGAGCCTTCATCTCATATTGTAAATGTATTGTTATGCTGTTGGAATAGACTTAAACTCATATCTCATTTCATAGTTTATGCTTATGCATTGTTATTGTCTCCATTCTTAGAGCTAGAATGCATGTTTCCTCATCATTTAGCTTGTTTTAAATCAAATCTTTCATGCTAGGTTGTTTATGTCACTGGTATTTAGCATAAATCTGAGGGCTTTTATGTTACATGCTACACTCATCCTAGTTAGAAAACAATAAGTCGATGTTATAGTTTATATGCTCATTAACCCTTATTTTTCACTAACATAATGACTTATTGAAGTGTTGTGTTGCAGATAATAGGTGCACAAATATACACACACATTTTTGGCACCCACCGTGGGGCCTGATTTCCAACTTGGCCTCATTTTCTATCACTTTTTCACTAATTTGCATGCCCAAAATTCTGTCACAGGCTCATTTTTTACCATTCTAGATCGCATCCGGGATACGCCATCGCACCGCAGAAAATGAAGCTCGCATCTGGGATTTCCTGGATCATTCTCAGTTTAGGCTCGCATCTAGGGAGCATACTGTCACATCTGGTAAGAAAGCTCACATACAGTATACTGTATCGCATTCAGTGATTTTTTTAGGCTCGCATCTGGTTAGAAAGTTTGCACACTTCATTTGCCTAACTCTAACATTTTGACAAGTTGTTTTTTTTGGTATCTTGCAGCCTAACAAGTGTTTGTAGGTTTTTCTTGAAGGTTTTCATGGGAGTTAACATCAACAAATACTAACTTGGTTTTTCAGGTTGCCCAACCCCCATCTTGACCTCTATTTACTTTCTTTCTGAATTAAGATACATATTCCAATCTATCACTAAACTGACTAGAGGATTATGCTCTTTTCCTTTTAAGAAAATCAGAAACTCATACATCAGTTTATGCATTGAACGGAATTTGGAGTTAACTAAACAAGCAAACACATCACCTAATTCTTTTTGGATCAGTAAATGAACAACACAAGTCACTAAATATTGCGGTTCAATGAACAACTACATCATATAATTAATTTTTGGATCCAGAAATTGGACAATCAAAGCATTTAAATTTGTGGGATCAAAAAACAAGTTCAATCGTTTAATTCAATTTGGATCAGTAATTGGACAAACAACTCACTAAATCTTGTGGCTAATTGAACAAGGAAAAATTTACCTTCAAGCATCTTATTTTTCTTAAATAGGAACAATCTAAATCAATCTCAACATAGCTTGAAGGAAATTTGATTTATGTGTTTTGGGAGAAAACGGTTTAGATTAGGAGAGTATGCTCTTCTTCTTTGGAAGAATCAGAAATCTAGACATCCAAAGCTCGCCAATCCTGGGTACATATATTTAAACAGTGGAGTGCCTGCTGGTTGAGGAAAAAATCTCCTGGGAATGACCCAAGTGAGGACAAGTTTTACGCCAACCCTTCCAACTCACTATAAATAATTGCTTCCTCGTAGGCTAAAGCCTCGGAAGATGGAGCCAGTTTTGTTCATAGAATTTTGACATCATTCCTTGAACATATTTGGGTATATGTAGAGTGGAGCTGCTTGAATCTTGCTTGCGAGACTACATATATTCAGGTACTCATAGGGCTATACGCCTAAATTTTGCCTTGTGCAATTCTATGGGGGATGGTTTCAAATGGATTTCCCAATAATCTACAATAACTTCAACTGAAATAATTCCTGATTCATCCCCGAAAGGGTGATAATCTTTGTGCAAGACAAAAAGTAATTGCCCCAAGACACTCATCATATTGTTCCCTCACTTGCATTTGGAGTTGGCTAATACAACATCATGACTGGAGCCATTGCGTGCTTGGTGATGGTTGTATTCTGATTAGCATTTGAGTGTGTACCTGAGTCAACGAGCAAAGATTTTCATCCTCTACCTAGAGAATATGAAAAGATGAGTGTTTGTTTCACCCTCCTAACAATGCAAAACTGTTTGACGTGTTCAAAAGATCATTAAAAAAAGATAAGCTCCTCAAAACAATCAACAAATTTCAAACCTTGGAGTACAAGTGTTTTTTACACATTACGACACCTCTTAACATAAATCTGGAAACAAGCAACTTCACGCACTTCAAAAATGAACTTTTTAGAACTGACCAAAATTGGCAAAGACATCATAAGATCGCATCCCGAATTTCCCAAATCACATCTAGTATTTGGGATCGCATCTGGTGTGCTAGCTCACATCTGGTCAGCAAACAGTCACATCCAGATTCTAGGCTCGCATCTAGTGTCATCAGAGGCTCACATCTGGGAGCTCGCATTCAGGACAGTAGGTACTTGTAGAAGTTTTTCTTAGAAAGTCTCAGTTGATTAGGATACCCTTTTTTCTCTTTAGCTGGTTCCTGTTGTCTTTTCTGGTCTCCATATAGAAATTTTAAAACTCTTTTGAAACACCTACCTTGCATGCTTAGTCAGTCTTTCACGATCAGTTCAATACGTGTGGTCTACCCATTTTCTACCAACAACTTGGTTCCCAGCTCACTATCAGGGAATTCTAACCCTCTGACGCTGGAATCATTTACATCTACCAACAACAAACAATTGATTTTACCTAGACACGCCCACTTGAATGATCTGAAACTCTTACTTGCACTATTGGGAAACGTTGACAAAAGTTGTGAAACAACTTCATGGTTAACACAAGACACAACAAGTACATGTCTAAAGGATTAGAAGTGCCTCCTAAAACACCACACTTTCAAGGAGAAACTTCTCGTAGTTCCCTTCTCGATCTAGATTCCCCACAAATGGATAGTGACACTCACAAATGGAGTGAGGCCTTTAAGGAGTATAACGATGGAAAACACCAAAAGCCCGAAGATACTAATAAAGAGGAAGGACCCAAATTTGAACATGGCCTATTTGGATTAGACAGTGAAGGAGAGATCCCCGAGGATGAGTACAAAAAACTTAAAAAAAGTAAGAGGTTCCACAAGATATTGGAACAGATAATTGATGATGATAAAGAAAAGTACTTCCTCCATTTAGCTTCCACAGGTGTCAAATTGCCTAAAGATTACAATGTGTAAAAACTCAAGGAAAAGGAGGTACCAAATCCTATATCTATTCTCACCAAACAACTCAATTTGATGCAAACAGAGCTCACAAACCTCAAACAGGAGAAGGAGAAACCCAAGACAAAATACTCTTTGGACGCCATTTGTCCATTTCCTTTTGACAAAAGTATTACCATGGTCCCGTTTCCTCCCAACGTGGCAAGACCAAAGTATGAAAATTACACGGGAGAAACTGACCCACATGACCATGTGAGGGAATTTTGTGCTTTAAGCATAGAATACATGCACGAACCTACCTATCTCATGTGACTATTTGTGGGAAGTTTAGTGGGTAATGCCATGGAGTGGTTCTCAAAACTGAACCCTAAGGTCAAGACATTTGAGGAGTTGATCCAATGATTCATTCAACATTACTCCTACAACATCCAACATGATGTAACTATGATGGACCTATGTAATACCAAGCAGAGAACTGGTGAATCATTTACACACTTCCTACAAAGATGGAGGAAGATTTTTGCACGATATTCAAGGGACATTCTCGAAATAGAGAAGATGGAGATATTCATTAATAATCTAGTACCTTAATTGAATTACGCTTTACAAATGCAAGACTCTCCTAGCTTCGATAGAATGATTAAAAATGCCCTCTGTATTGAGGAAGTCATGGTCAAAAGGGGAGAGATCACCCTTCAAAACAAAAACAAGACCCACAACTCCAACTCCAAGCCTAAATCATGGAAACAAAACAAGAATGTTGTTAATGACGGAGTGGTTGATGCCTCTAACATTAATTCTAAACCCGAGGTATTCAATCTAACCAATGACATGCAAGCAAGCAAGGATGCTAAGGTAACAACTCCCGTACCCAAAGTAAACAATGATAATCGCAAGGGTCGGACATGGACTTTGAAACCTTAGAGAAATTTCACTCCTTTGGGAGAACCTCTTGAGACTGTTCTAAAAAAATGATTGGATAACAAAGTTCTAACTATCCCAGATTCCAAACTGTGGGAACCAATGGTCAAACCTAGGTGGTGGGATGATAATTCCTATTGTGTCTTCCACAAAAAAAAGGGGCATAAGACTAATAATTGCCTCAAGTTTAAACATGTCATCCAATACCTCATCGAAGGAGGTAAGATCAAAGTAGATGGACACACTACTAATGAGGATCATACAACATTCAACAAACCCTTTCCTAATTATGATCAAGGAGAAACATCTAAAGGGAAGAGTAATGAGGTAAACTACACCTATTCCAAAAATGACAATGTGATCAATATGCTAGACATAAAAACTGAATATGTCAATGTGGTCACAATCAAAGGCATCTCATTCCACTCAAATACTATAACACGGAGCCAAGCACTGTTCACAATCAAAGGACCTCCAAATCCAACATCAACATCCAAGGATCCTATTGTAACTATTCCTAAACCAGCATCAAAACATGTGGTTACTATTCCTGGAGTAAAATATGACTTGGTAGACCAACTGCAAAGGACCTCTACCAAAATTTCCATTTTTGAGTTACTCAAGATATCCACGGTACATAGGGAAATCTTAGAATAGGCTCTACATGTTGCTAATGTCCCAAAGGATATTGATATAGACAAATTCCAAGCGATGGTCAATCACATCTCAGTGCCACACTACCTCTCCTTTTCTGAAGAGGATGACAAATCATTAACACATCCCCATAATCAACCCCTCCATATTGAAGTACTTATTCATAAATCCCATGTTAGACGCGTGTTGATAGATGGAGGCACAGGATTGAATATTTGTACATTGGATCTAATCAAGAGACCAGTTCTCTCAGAACAAACAATTGACTCTGGAAGCAAGAGAACCATCAAAGCTTATGATGACAAAGAAAGATCCTCCAGAGGCCTTATTGTTCTATCTATCAGAGTTAGATCGATTGAGAGGAATGTCATATGTCAAGTTCTGGATCTACCATTGGCCTACAATATCCTACTAGGGAGACCATGGATTCATGAAATGCAAGTTGTACCGTCTACATACCACCAGTGTATAAAGTTCCCACATAATGGGGTGGAAGTGACGATTCTCGCAGATGCTAACTACACTTGCAACAATATCAAAGTAGGTAGCATGATCCCACACAACAAAGAGGCTATAGATGCAGTTACTCCTGAAACTACCAAGGATATGGTTATGAAGATTTTTGGCAAAACCTTAAAAATTGAAGAAATAGGTATGGGAGAGTACAAGCTAGACCTGACTCCCTCATTAACAAAATTTCCATTGTCACCAAGATCCTATGGAAAACCTTCCTCAACGTTCAGACCTACAGCATCCAAGGATCCAGAAGTACACAAAGCAACTGGCATGATAAAGGCATCCACATATTTTTCAGAAAACACAGAAGAATAGGCATTCTTGGACTGGCTTTACAAAGGAGAACCGGTGGAGGATGAGGTCAAACATGTGAAGATATCCCCAGAATAGTATGGAAAGGGATATGATTTCCTCAAACAGATGGGATACAAAGATAAAGGACCTCTAAATGACATAGGACAAGGGCTTATTGAACTTATACCCATGGAGTTCTGGAATACCAGAGATAAAATAGGACTTGGTTTTAATACTAAAACTGATAAACCCGCTTCAAAAGAGAGTCCACACTCATATAAAGGGAGTAATGAAACAGATGAACTAGAGCAATGGTCCTATGAAATATTGTTACATGTTGGCACATAGGACCCCAACTACCAAGGAGAATGCTATGTACCCAGCTTTGAGGTACCACAAGGTCTTCACACCCCTTTGCTAGCACAACCTCCCATTCAAGAGGTAGGATACACTATAGCAACAATTACTCAAGAGACACCTCGACGACATGATTTACATCCTAATTGGGGGCAATTGGTCACAATTTCACATGTCCTTGATCTACCCCACTTTGATCTACAAGAAGCTAACTAGGTACATCGAATAACCATTGCTGAATACTTAAACAGATCCGATGATGATATCACAGACTCTCATGACTATGAATGGGAAGAGCTATCTGTCGCCACCTAAGATATTGGCATAGATACAATTCACATGTTTGCAACTCCCTCAGCTCCTAGTAAACAATATGACACTCCTCCCAATGATATTGATCCTCTTGAAGAAAAAGAAGAGTTCCTTCCCCCGATCATTGATGGAGACACTGGTGAATACATAAGTCTAGAAGAATTTCATAGGCTACAAGCAAGAAGTCTCCTTTTACGGAGAGAGGATGATGAGATTTCTACTGATGAGTCGCTAGATTTAGGTTTGCATATGACTAAAAATGACCCTTTTAATGATGAGCTCACTCTTATTGATCTAAATATTGAATAAATTAACTTAACAGGTCATGTCATGTCAGTTAATGGCCTTGATGCTAACACGATGTTGTCCTTTTCAGAATCTAACTCCTTAACATTGGTACTTCCAGACTTAATTGATTGGACTGAAATAGATCCTACTCCAATCCTTGACTTTCCTAATGACCACATCCTAGCTTGTTATCTCAATGCTTGTGAACCTTACCCTTCTTCCACTAAAGCAAGGAGTGAGAATATGTCACAGGAGGATATTAGGTTTCTTAGTCAAAAACCGAAAAAGAAAAAGAAAAAGCGGACTGATGGTGAAAACCACTCTGTGGCAGTATCAGATCCCAAAATAGTAAAGAAAAAAGACATATCCAATGGTGAAAACCTCTCAGAGGCACCAAAGGATGAGACTCTTGATATCCTCCCGGAACACTCTCAGGAAAGGTCTTCAGTACTGATTGAACCAACACAGCCAGTAAACTTGGGCATTGTTGAAAATCCTCAAATAGTTCACCTTGCACAATCTTTATCAGAAGAAAAGAAGGTACAATTCACAGAGTTCCTGAAAGAGAAGAATATCAACTTTGCATGGTCTTATATGGATATGCCAGGGCTAGATCCTAATCTAATCATGCACCACTTGTTTATAGCTCCCGGGATCAAGCCCGTGAAATAAAAACTCAGAAAGATGCATCCTCATGTTGCATTATTAGTAAAGGCAGAGCTAGAAAAGTTGTTGAAAGCTGGATTTATTCGAGTCATTGCCTATGCAGGATGGATTTCCAATGTGGTCCCCATATCTAAATTCGATAAATCTATTAGGATCTGTACGGACTTCAGAGACCTGAACAAAGCTTGTCCAAAAAATGATTTCCCTCTACCCAACATTGACATGATCATAGACCTTACAATAGGCTTCCAGATGTATTCTTTAATGGATGGATTCTCGGGCTATAATCAAATCAAGATTGCCCCTGAGGATCAAGACAAAACTGCATTTACATGCGCATGGGGCACCTTTTGCTAGAACGTCATGCCATTCGGGTTAAAGAATGCCGGTGCAACATATCAAAGAGCCATGATGACTATATTCCATGACATGATGCACAAGAACATGGAGGAATATGTAGATGACACATTAGCTAAATCCAAAGAAAGAGGTACTCACATTACTGACCTAAGAAAGATATTGGATCGAATGGAACAATTCCAACTCAGGCTCAACCCGAAGAAATGTGCCTTTGGGGTCCAATCTAGGAAGCTCCTAGGATTCATTGTTTCAATGAAGGGAATTGAGGTAGACCCCGCTAAATTTAAATCTATACTAGAGATGGATCCTCCATGCAACATCAATCAAATGAGGACGCTACAGGGAAGACTTTAGTCCATTAGGAGATTCATGTCCCAACTTGCAGATAGGGTACAACCCTTTACTAAGTTACTACATAAAGGGGTTACCTTCAATTGGGATCAACACTGTGAAGCAAACTTCACAACATTGAAGGGATACCTGGCTACTCCTCCTATTCTTATGGCACCTATTCATGGAAATCCCCTACTCCTATACATTTCAGCTACAACTACATCCCTAGGAGTATTGTTGGCACAAGAGGATGAAACCAAGAAAGAATGAGCTATCTATTACATTAGTAGAACATTGGTCGCCTATGAGCTCAATTATAGCATTATTGAAAAAGCATGCTTAGCAGTCCTCTTCGCATCACAAAAATTGAGGCACTACATGCTCTCTCATACAGTAAAGCTCATTGCTAAAATTTATCCTCTAAAGTACCTTTTAAGAAGAACAACATTGACCGGACATTGGGAAAAATGGGTCCTGATTCTAAGTGAGTTTGACATTGAATATGTCGAATGGAGAGCTATCAAAGGACAGGTCCTTGTAGATGAATTAGCTGATTCACCACTCCAGGATGATGAGCCTCTAATAATTTAATTCCCTGAAAAAAAAATCATGCATTTAACTGAATATCCATGGAAGATGTACTTTGACGGTTCATTTACTCAACAAGGCTCTAGAGCAGGGGTCCTATTCATAACTCCTCAAGGTTACAAGATTCCCAAATCTTACAAATTGATGTTTCCATGCACCAATAATATTTCAAAATATGAAGCATTGGTAAATGACCTCAAGCTAGCTATGGAATGGAAGATCATAGAGTTACACATGTATGGTGACTCCCAACTAATTATCAATTAGGTCAATGGAGAATATCAAACGAAAGATGACAAGTTGATGCCCTATAAGCAACTAGTTGATGACCTGAAGAAATACTTTGTCTTCGTCACCTTCCAGCAGATACCAAGATCAGAGAACAAAGATACAGACACTATGGCTACCTTGGCATCCATGTTACAACTGGAAGAACATCAATTCCTCTATGAATTCTTGGTGGAATAACTATCCTATCCTACATTTGATACCCTTGAATACTAGGTAATATGTGCTTTAAATACCCCAGACCAATCTCGGTATGCCAATATCATTGCTTACCTTTCTGACCAAACTATCCCTAATGATCTATCCAAAAATGAGAAAAGACCCCTGATTAGGACAACATCATGTTACATCCTCATAAATAACAACCTATATCGACATGGTCTCGATGGTACACTTCTTCGGTGTTTAGAACTTGAAGAGTCCGATCTAGCATTAAAAGAGGTCCACGAAGGTGTATGTGGATCACACAAATAGATTTTCATTAGCCAAGAAACTACTCAGAGTAGGCTATTACTAGCCTACCATGGAGAGAGATGCTATTCAATTTTCAAAAGCATTTCTTAAATGTCAGACACATGGAAATCTTATCCATAATCCTGCCAGAGAACTCATAACTTTCATAACATATTGGCCATTTTAACAATGGGCCTTTGACTTGGTTGGACAAATATATCCCAACTCTTCAAATGGACACAAGTTCATCATTACGGCCACTGAGTATTTCACAAAGTGGGTCAAGGCTGTGCTGCTAATCAAAGCCACTGGCAAATAGGTGGCTATGTTCATTCTAAACTACATTATTTGTAGATATGGGATACCCTCTTCAATTGTGATAGAACATGGGGGCCAATTTAAAAATCAAGACATTGATGACCTTTGTGAATAGTTCCATATCACTCAACACTGCTCCTCAATCTATTACCCTCAAGGTAATGGACAGGCTAAGGCATCAAACAAAAATATTCTCAAGATTCTACACCGAACTGTGAGTAAGTCTGGCAGAGACTGGCATCTACAACTAAATTTGGCACTATGGGCCTACAGAACAAGCATAAGAACACCAAATGGATCCACACCATTTGATCTAGTATATGGCGTTGAAGTAGTACTACCTATTGAGGTTGAAATCCCATCTTTGCGGATATCTTTACAAGGTCTTGTTACTGATGAGTAGTACCGCATAGATAGGGTGAATTCTCTGGACCTACTAGATGAGTGCAGACAAGAAGCGTTTGATCACCTCAAAGTGTATCAAGCACGTATGTCCAAAGGTTACAATAAGAAGGCCAAACCACATAAATTTGAAGTAGGAGATCTCGTCCTCAAGGAGAATCCTAAGAACTAGCCTAACAAGGAACAGAAAGGAAAATTTGAACCTAACTGGCTGGGACCTTATGTTATCACTGCTACTTTTGGGATTGGAGCTTATCAACTAGTGACACCTGAGGGAGACGTTCTTCCAGATCCTATCAACACTCTACATTTGAAGCGGTTCTACCCTTAATATTTGGCTAGCAGAGCCTGTACAAATTTTTTTTTTTTTACAAAATACCAAAAACATTCAGAAAATTGATCTTGAAGAAATCCAAAAACAATGGAAAAGGTCCTACAAAAAAGGGTATCCTTGGTGAAAACCTAGCAAATAGGCACCTCGATACTACAAAAACATTCAAAAAAGCAAAAATACAAAAAAATTGAAAAAGAGAAAAGTGCCTTGATGAGCACCTGGTAAAACAGGCATCTTGCTAGCAAAAAGAAAAGAAAAGATCTTGCCAAATGGTGAAAACCTAGCAATCAGGCGTCACTTGTGTTCTTCTCTCCATCTATCAATGCACTACTGATACTAGACCTTCATAATTATGCCTATGCTCGTATGTTCATTTCATTTCCTAAATGGCTATCTTATCCTCGCTTGGGATTTGTGTACATTTACGTCTTAGGAATAAGTCATTCCGCACTGGGGGCATCTTCGCTGGCATGGTAGGTTATGGTTGCTAGGTCGCTCTAGGATGGTTTGCCTCACATACACAATGTTTATTGATACATGCAAAACAAATGTCACTTTTTCAAAACAAGGGTGTCTTTTCAAATATCACATATTCAGACATGACATTTACATTAACGGAGTTCCTACAAGGCTATATTGGATTGCAGACATGAATGAATTATCCTACCAACACATAGACATGGAACGCCATATTGCTTATATTCCAATTTTCTGATTGATGAATCTTTACTGTGTTTGACATATGAATGAACAAGTACTACTTAAACACACAGTTGGTTATTGGTTTGATTATGATTCTTTTATGTCCTGATGATGTTTTCAACTAGGGGCATCTAAGTAATTATAAATTTTATTAGCTTGATTCACAATTGATGATTTATTATGTCTTCTTAGTTACTCAATGACGTCTGTGCAAAGACAAAGAGTCACAAGGATTGGGGGTATAATGTTTTCCTAATTTTCTGAGTATGGTGATTGTTTCAAATGCTCCTATAAATTTCACCTAACTTGGATGTTTATGGTAAGATCTGCCACTATGGGTGGATAGCCACATATATCTCGATCTTTCTTATGTGTAAACTACGGTGAGGTTGAAACACTTTCCTTGTCTGTTTTCTGATCTAGATTCTCACTAAGGTATATGAATCATAATGTACCCAAGGATATGAATTTTCAAGGTCATTGTGGGTCCAATATCTTGCCTTAATCAGAATCTGGTATATTAAAAAGGAAGGTGACTATTTTGTTATCTTGGCTCCTATGCCTTGACGTCTAAGTCTATTTCTGACATTTCAATAAAACATAGTTGTATAGTCAGAAAATGGAAGCACTTCCATTGTAGATGTGTTTAGCCTTCTGAGTAAGTGGTTTGGGGTCATGGCAAGCACCTTGAATGGGTTCCTGATCTTGACATGGCTTCCCCCCTGTTCTGTCCCTCTTTCCACTCCTGTTTAGCCTAATTTCTGCATTCTGGACTGCAGATTGGTGATTCTGGGATTCAGGGTCAGGGTCGACCTTTTAGGTCTATGTTGACCTCGACCTTGACCTAGGTCAGGGTCGACCTCAACCTTGACCCAGGGTTCAGATCTTGGGGTCTCACAGATTTTGGAGGTTGGCCTTTGCAAAACGTATTTCCCGCTTCTGGGTCGGCTGTTTCAGGTTTCGAAGCGTTGATTCCTAAATTATATTTAATATAGGTCCTCTCCTAGGGGTAAAGGCTTTAATGGGAATTTAATTCTCCTATGTAGGCCTCCTTGGAATATTGTGCCCTAATTTCATATAAAAGGGAAATTTTCTCTCTCATTTTCTCTAAGTCTTCTAACCATCAAGGAAGCAAGATTGAGAATTATCATCAAGCATTCCTAATTGAGATCAAGCATTATCAAGTGAAGTTCAAACAAGCAATATTTCAAGCAAGCATTCATTCAAGCATCCATTTTCATGAAGGAGATCCATTGGAGGCCATTAAAGGATTAAAGCTACATGGTGCCCTTTTGGTGATCTCTCCATCCATCTTCTTCCAAGCCTCTTCTAAACTCAAGAACCCATTCAAGACTTGGTGTTAGAGACCTATAAGAAAGAGATTGAAGACATCCTATCTTTCTACATTCCACATTTTGAAGCATACTTGTGGATTCAAGGATTCAAATCCGCTACAAGGACTTTTTCAAGCAAGGTAAATTTATGCATTTACTTTGTCCATTTCTGCAATTTCAATTACATATATTTGAGGTTAATTCCAAAACCGGGGTTTGACCAAGGCAAACCCCTCCTACCAACAAACAATATCCTTTTTCTTGCAGGTACAGGTACAAAATAGTTGATTTGAGACCAGATCTGGATACCCTTTTTGGCAAACTTCTGAGATCCGCGAACAGAGTCACTTTTGGATATGTGCAGGTTAGGGTCGACATTATTGGGTTAGGGTTGACATTTGTGGGTCAAGCTTGACCTTTTTCATAAGACGACATCAGAACAAAAAAATATTTCTGGATTTTGTTCGTCTCTACATTCCGGTTCCGGATCAACTGTCAGTTTTTCTAGAAACTCAATACAGACCTCAGAAAATAGCATTCTTTGATCTACAACATTTCAAGGTTAGTGCATTTCTCCTACTTCTTCAATTACTGTCATATATCATTTCTATGCATATAATTAATAGAATTTAAGGTATCTCCTTTGTTATTCTCCCTTCCAAATAGTTGATTCATTTGTG
>MU224262.1:1715638-1736474 GCA_018584345.1 Thuja plicata | reverse complement strand
CCTCACAAGAGGACAAAATAGGTGTAGGGATTCCATAGGAATCTCCTACTTACATAATGCAAGTAAAGATTAATTTCTAACACCCCCCTTTAATCTTTACTTGGGGTTTTACAAAAATCTGCAACAGGATTATCCTTCTTGTAGTAGAGGAGGAAAACTTGTTTTTATTCACTTTGTGTTGATAGTAGGTGATTGTGCAATGATAAATGCTCAGATCTTGAAATAGGATTCCTTTGATTTTTGTAGTGCAAGAGTGTAGGAGTTTGTAGATATAGGCCCAAATCTTTGAGTAAACTTTGATATTGTTCGTTGTTACTTGTCCAAGAAAGATCACCTGAATCTACAAAAAAACAAGAACCATGAGGGGATCTCCCATTATCGAGATTTCCTCCTAAAACTGAATCAGTAGAAGCTAAATGTGAATCATCAAATGTAATTGCATCATAACGAGGTTTTGTAAACCAAACAGATTCATTACTAGATACATAATAAAGAATAGAAGTAGGACAATCACCATTAATAATATCATCAAGAGGATTAGAGTTTAGAGAAGGAGGTTGGTCCTCCATGATAACCATTTGAGTGTCACGAAATTCATAATTGAATTTGGAGCAAAGAGGAACATAATCTCCTTTAATACATAAGGACAACGTGACATGGATAAACGTATTAATAATTTCATCTTCATGATCTAAAATATTATCCAAAGTAGAGCAAGTATTTTTAACATCATCAACCTGCAATATGTTAGCTCGATGAGAAAAATAGAAAGTGAGGGGATCATCCCCAAGGCAAACATCATCACAAGGGTCATCCCAAATAGGAAAGTTATTCAAAGGATACATAATTTCACAGGGCGGAGTAGAGGTTTGGTGAGTTTGAAATGTATTCTCCAGGACATGCCAAGCCTGATGAGCCTCAGTAAAATTGACAATAAGGTGATATAAGTCAGGATTTAGAGAGAAGCTAATTAGTCCAAAAGCTTCCTCATCTTTGAACTGCCAGGAATCCTGGTCAGCCTGAGGAGCGGTGGATGTCGGTTTCAAATTTGGTGAAGTCACAATATCCGAAAGGTGTCAATTTTTTAGAAAATCAAACATGTGCGGCCGCCAAATAGTATAATTGGAATTTGTAAGTTTAAAATTCGGCATTAATGTAGACATGATGAAACAAAATTAACTGAAATAAAGTTAAATACAAGTTGCAAGATATAATGATGGATCTAAAAAATCAATTTAACGCGAATAGTAAAAACCAATATGCTAGAAATATTAAACGTTCAAATAAATTTAAATTTTTGTTAAAGTGATGAAACAAATTTTAATTGCAATTAAATAATGAACTACCAATGGAATTAAGATAGATTTGATATAACAATATAAGAATGAAGCGATATTAAGAAATATTGAGAAGAAAAAAAGTTTTAATGATTAAACTTTTTAATGAAAAAATAAGATTTGACCAGATTTATAAAATTAAAAAAGAGTCAAAGATAGAAGGAATCGTTCAAACTAGAGCTAAAGAATATAATGAGTAACCTGCAAAAGAGTAGAAATAATGTTAGAACTTACATGCATGAGACATACATAAGGAATCTACAAAAAAATCAGAAAACACAGAGGAAAAGAATTTGGTCCACGCGGGGTAAGGAAAAGCAAGCAGCTAAACAACAAATGCTGCGCAAGGAATAAGATATATTACATTAAGATAAAGCTGCATGCAAGGGAGAAGATGAGGCAGCAGCAATGTATACAAACAAACTTAGGAGAACCGAGTAAGATAAAGCACGGGGAGATGGGAGCTACATGAGCAGCTAGGCTGCGCAGGAGGAGAAGAGATAGAGTGGGCAGCGCTAAGAAAGTTAACAGGTTGCACTATCAAAATGCATAAAGGCACCCAAAGGCTGCCAAGGGTAAAGAGCTCAAATTCAGAGCTATGTAAACATATAATGCTGCACAAAGAAGTGAGATGAAAAAAAATAGATAAAGCATGAAATACTATGCTGCGCGAGGAATGAATACCATAAAAACTGTGCAAGGGAGAAGATGCCAAGAAAGAGGCTGCATGGGATGAGAAGCAGCCAATGCTATGGGAGATGCTTGAAGGGATAATACTACTGCAAAAGGAAGAGATAAAAAAAGAAGAAGCGGTGCTAAGTAGTCTACGCAATGATAAGTTTAATTAAAACCACAGATAAACCTGCAACATGCAATATAGTGTTAGAAACATAGATAAAAAAACTAGAGATATATGGAAATAACAAAGCTATGCTGAGCAAGTAAAATGATGTGCTAAGAGAAGAAGAACAATACAAAGTTAAATAACAAGGTTGTGCAATGAATAACAGATGATAAATGAACAGAATTCTATGATTCAAATTCTAAACAGAGGATAAATAACCAGTAAATAGATGTTAGTAAATTGAGATTCATGGAAATAAAAGAGATATGCCTATACAATTATGTGTAAAAAAAACTTTAAACAATAGATTAACACAGATTTAATGTAAATCCTGCACCAACTGTTAGTAAAATGGATTAAGAAATCGATTTGAAGATGAAATACAGCATACAAGACTGAAAATCCCTTACGGTTGCCCAACAGAGGGTATGTTAGAACTTTAAAAAACTTGAAAAAAAAGATGAATCAAGAAGTAAATCAGCAATAAACTCTCTCAAGAGTCTCCGATATTGGAGTGCTCCAAGATATGGTAGCTCCTTCACCTGTAAACTCAATCAAAGATTAAACCAACCTGCTCTGATACCATGTTAAAATAATAACAAAATAAAGAGAAATAGGAAGTTGTTTAAACCAAAGAGCAAGGAGAAAAGAGATATACCATGAATAAATCAAAAAACTAGGAGCATTCACCAAGAGCAAGACAAGGAGACAAGATTTTGAAGGGGGAAAAGCATAAAAAACCCCTGTGAATAAATATGAATGGGAAAATTACCTAAGAACATGAGAGAGAGAGAGAGAATGAGAGCCAAGCTCATACAATGAGTCACTTGAAGTGACAAAGTGCTTCAACTAGTGCTTGTGTTACTAAAAAGAAAGAGAGGAGAATCATCTCTTAAGTAGATATGGAAGAAGGAGTTTGAAGTGTAACTCCTATGTGCATGTGATCCACATTCATAAAGTGTGTGCCACTTGTGTTATTTTCTCTTAGGGAGGAACCTAAGGGATACCTTGGTTTATCCCATTTAAATAATACACCCAAGGGATAATACATAAAATTAATTATCCTCACAAGAGGACAAAATAGGTGTAGGGATTCCATAGGAATCTCCTACTTACATAATGCAAGTAAAGATTAATTTCTAACAAAATCTCTCACACTTTTCTTCCAGTCAATCCATGTATCATACTTTTGGTTAATCTTGGTCAAACAAGACCTCCCATCAAGTACATATTTTTCCCTAACTGTCTGGGACCTATTTCTAATCAGATCAGCTTCTTCTTGCATCATGTTATCAATAAAATTGCTTCTCATCACTGAGACACCTAGCCATATTTTGATTTCGCTCCTGAGGGGGCAGGATCAAGACATCAACATTCCAGTGATCACATCCTCAATCAAAACCCCATCACTTGGGGCATCTCAGCTTCATCACATCAAATCAAGTTGAGATCATCTTAAATCAAAGGAAACCTAATAAATGGTCTTCTACAGTGGTTAATACACTCAAAACCAGACAAGATTAGTCTTATATGGGCTATTCATTATTGAAACAAGATATATTGATCAAATTGGCTTCATCGCTTCAAACAAGTCAATTTGCTTGCTAATCAAATGATGGGGAGCTCTAACTCCTTAGAGATTTCTTTCTCTTCCTAAGGTCTTTCCTATGAACTTACTAAGACACTTATCTCTTCCCTAACAAGAGGACACCCCTATGGTTCCTCTATACCAACTAGAGCTCTCCACCAACTTCAAACTCCCTTCAAACCTTCTACTCTCAACTATGCATTCATAGGATTCACTTCAAGAATGTGTTCTCCTAAACTCTTCTTATCAATGGGAATGGGGTTTTTCAATATTCCCCTTCCAATTTACACTATACTTGATCCATTCTTTTGGACCCTTGCTTAGTTTTTCAATCGAGTTTCAAATTTTCTAGTTTTAGGCCCTGCAACCTTTTTAGCTAATTAAGCCTCCTAGAAACTGAATTCTTGGGTTTTCCTTCCAACTACCCTTAACAACCCACTGTAATAGCTATGGATTATTTATAGCTCCATCCTAGGATCTAGGATTTTATAGGTTTTAGGTGCCCAAGTTGTTCGTACATAAGATTTCCACCAAACCCTTATTTTTAAGGGTTTCTAGGGCATGTGGTCAAGTCTGGTTTCTTTTCTCTCAAAAATTTCTAAATTGAACTCTTAGGCTCTCCTCCTTGCATAAACATGTCTAGGACACATTCTCATACACCTTTCCACCATTTATTGGCTCAAACCAATCCATCTAGCAAGCTCTCTTGCCTATGTACTGAACAAGATCCTAACCAGAGTACCACTGTACTTGCCTAGGGCTTGATGGAAAAATTAGATCCCCTGCACACACAAACTATAAAATAAATATTTATAGTACTTACATAGTCCCCTACTTTATTCCAAGTGGCCATTGAAGTTCAACCACGGGAACTCAAGTGGGACTCAGTTTTACATGACTAGCTTTGAACCAGAAAACGAACTAGTGAAACTTAAAGAATTTACAAAATGATTAACAAAAGTGCCAAACTACCAAAATAAAACCACACAGAGTAATTACATAACAATTATCCAAGGCTCAATGTATTACATCAATCCATTCAATCCATTAAAGGTCTGGATGAAGGCTCTGTTAAAAAAACACAATCCAAATCTTTCCTTTCCAAAACACACTGCGTACAATAACACATCCAACCCTTAGATTAGGGTTTTTCTGGGATTAAATAGTATATCCCCACATGTTTGGACCCCTAGGTCTGGATTAGAACACCATTAAATCCATTTCCTAGATTTTAGGAAATGTTGTCATGACAACTTTGCAAAATTGCAAAGTTGTCATGAGCAACTTTTACAACTTTTGCTCATTTGATGTCCCACTAACCTCGCTTGCTCACTTTGACTCTAAATCATTCCATTAGACCTTAAAACACTTAAAAACATCAAAATAACAATTCCCTCTCCAATTCAAGGTCTTAGCCAATGTTTGACCAACGTTGATTTTTCTTAGCACTATAAGCATTAGACCCTATTGGACTACACCAAAACATGACTCTTAAGACTCCTACCTATAACACACCCTTCTAAGAAAACTTGGGACTTTATCACTAGTCCTTATTATCTTGGTGGTTGGCTAAAACCACCTACAAGACAAAATTAATGAAGATCTTCACTAAGACCTTAAGGTGCTTCTGCACCATTCTCCCCCTACAATAAGAAATTCAAGGTACCTGAGGTGTGACAAACTCCAAACTGATGCCATGCTTCTTAAATTCACTCTCTTTTGTTCAAGTAGCCTTTGACTCAGGTTTTTGCTCCCATTTGACTAGATGCTCCATGTATGTCTTACTACTAGTCTTCTTCTTCACTCTTGAATCCAAAATTCTCTCTACTTGTTGCTTGATTTGATCAGGTACTTGGAGTTCTACCACATCCTTAGTCACCTCTATACTGTACTTTCCCACATCTATCTCTGGACCCTTGTACTGAATCAAGACCTTCACATTGAAAATGGGAGAAATGGACATCTCCTTAGGTAGATCCACTTTGTAGGCATTGGGGCCATACTTAGCCAACACCTTACATGGTCCAATCCTCTTCATCTGGAATTTTCTTGGTATACGATTCTATAGCCTAGATTTGTTCAAAAATACCATCACCAAGTCTCCTATCTAAAATTGTAAGTCTCTTCTCCCTTCATCCTTCTTAGCTTTAAGCTTCATATTTTCCTCCATTAGGGTCTTCTTCACTTGCTCATGGACCTCTCTCATTGATTGAGCAAAGTCATATGCATGACCAATGATCCCTTCATAACATTTTAGAATTCTAAGCTTAAAAGCACCCCTTGGATGTACTCCATACACAATCTCAAATGGACTCTTACCAGTAGTCATGTTTGCACTGTAATTATAGGCAAACTCTGCTTGTGGAATGACTTGTTCCCATCCTTGTCCATACTCCTTGGTTAAACATCTCAACAAGTTTCCAAGAACCCTATTAATTACCTTTGTTTGACCATCTATTTGAGGATGATATGCAGAACTATGAGCCAAATTAGTACCTAGTCTTTTCCAGAGGGTCTTCCAAAAGTATCCCATACATTTCACATCTTTGTCTGCAACTATGGTTATTGGAAAACCATGTATCCTTACTATCTCATTGAAGAAAAGGTGGGCAATGTGACTATCATCATGTGTTGTTTTACATGGGATAAAGTGACTCATCTTACTCAATCTATCCACTACCACAAACACACTATCCAAACCAGTTGGTGTCCTAGGTAGCCCCACTATGAAATCCATACTTATGAACTCCTATGGTCTATTTGGGATGGGCAATCATTGGTAAAGACCTACATTTTATGATGTCCCCTTTTCCTTATGACATACTCCACATTTCTCAACATACCTCCTTATATCTTTCTGCATTTTAGGCCACCAAGAGAATCTCTCCACTAGGTCTAGGGTGTTGTTTAACCCAAAGTGTCCACTCAAAGTGTCATTGTTCTTCTCTTGGATGAGGTTCTCCCTCATGGATCCCCTTGGAACACATAGTTGTTTCCCTTTAAACAATAAACCATTCTGTAAAGTATATTCAACATATTCACTATGAAAATGATTTTCAAAATCATTACATACCGTATAGATCTCTGAGAAGTCTCCATCTCCCTCATAAAGATCCTTGAATCCTTCAACCCCTGTGCTCTGCAACTATATCTCTTGAACAGTAAGAAGCCTCCTACTAAGTGCATACGCAACCTTGTTGTTTACCCCCTTCTTGTGCTTGATTGTAAAGGTGTATGATTGTAGAAACTCCATCCACTTTATATGCCTCAAATTGAGCTTTTCTTGTGTATTTATGTAGCTTAAGGTCTGGTTGTCAATGTATACAACAAATTATTTTGGCAAAAAATAGTGCCTCCACTTCTTAAGAGCTTGCACCAATGCATAAACCTCTACATCATAGGATGAGTATCTAGACTTTACTTCATTCAACCTTTCACTAAAGAAGACCACTGGTCTTCTTCTTGGCTTAGTATTGCACCCAATGCTATGTTGCTAGCATCACATTCCACAATGAATAAATTATCAAAACTTGGAAACACCAGTATAGGTTGGGTAGCCACTTCCTTCTTCAATCTTTCAAACCCTTCATTGGCTTCCTTGGTCCATATGAACTTTGTCTTGACTCCACCCTTTATGGTATATAGGACAGGTGCACAGATTTCACTGAATATTCTCACAAACTTCCTATAGAATTGGGCCAACCCATGGAAGCTTCTCACTTCATTCCCTGTCTTAGGAGTAGGCCGACTCAAAATGGCTTCAACTTTTCTATTGTCCATCTTCAAGTCACCTTGGGATACTACAAATCCTAGATAGACTAGTTCTTGTTTCATAAACTCACTCTTTTCAAGATTTATGGCGAGCTTCTCTTCTTGGATTTTTTTCAACACAAGTTCTAGGTTCTTTATGTGTTCTTCCTTTGTTTTTCTAAAGATGAGGATATCATCTAGGTATACTACCACAAATACCCCTATGTAATCCTTTAGGACTTTGTTCATGACCCTCATAAAAGTACTATGTGCATTTGTAAGCCCAAATGACATTACTAACCACTCATATAATCCCTCTGTGGTTTTAAAAGCTGACATCCACTCATCCCCCTCTTTCATCATAATATGATAATATCCAATTTTAAAATCAATCTTTGAGAAGTATTTAGCACCCCCTAAGCAATCCATTAAGTCTTCTATTATGGGAATAGGAAATCTATACCTTATTGTTATCCTATTTATTTCCCTAGAGTCAGTACACATTCTCCACTTACCTCCACTCTTAGGAGAAAATACCACTGGAACAACACATGGACTGATGCTCTTTCTTATCAGTCCCTGGTCCAAAAGCTCTTGCACTTGCCTTGCAATCTCCTTGTTCTGCTCTAGTGTCATCTTGTAGGTAGCCTTGTTAGGCAATGATGCCCCTGGCACAAAGTCAATTTGATGAATGATTTCTCTTTTTGGAGGTAGTGTAACTGGTTTCCCTTCACATATGATATCTTGGAGCTTATCTAACAATTGTCTGACTTCTGCATGCATAGATTAATTGGGTGTCTCCTCCTCCTTTGGTTTTACCAAGATTGCATAACCAATTCCTTCTTCCTCCTTCATGTCTTTTAGGAATTCTTTCTCACTCATTAGAATAGTATTGGAGTCCATCTTCTCCACTATATCTTCCTCTATCAAATACTGTATCTTATAAGTTACTCCATTCTTCTTGATGAGTACTTATTTTCCTTGCCATGGTGGAATTCCTCCCTGTCATATTACCATGGTCTTCCTAGCAATAGATGGCATGCATCCATTGGTAGCACATCACAAAGTATCTTGTCTTGATACTTGCCTATGGTGAAATCCACCCACACTTGTTCATTGACCAATATGTTTTGCCCCTTATTCAACCAAGTTACTTTGTAAGGACAAACATGAGGTATCTTAGTCAAATTTAACTTCTGCACTACTTCCTCTGAGATCACATTATCAGTATACCTTGAGTCTATTATGACCCTACACAACTTGCCAAGAATCTTACACTTGACCCTAAAAAGAGCCCTCCTTTGTTTGTGTTCATCCCTTGTAGGTTCTTTGATCAAAATCCTCCTAAGCACGAGGTTCTCTCCCTTCTCTAAATCTAGACTTATCTTAAACTATTTGGTCATGTCTTCTTCTTGCACATATGCAATTTTCTTTTCACCTTGTGTAGATGATGGCTTATCTGGACACCTATAGGCAGGGTGACCCATTTGGACACAATTATACCACTTCATTGAAGAAAAATGTGAGCTTCTTCTGAACCCACCTGATCTGCTTCTTTCACCACTGTAAAAACCTCTTCCTCTCCTATATCCTCCTCTATTGTTTGACTCATGGATCTATTCAACAAACTTGGAGTCTCCTTGGCCCCTGGTCTCATTTCTTCTACCACTAAAACCTCCTTTATGTCCTCTTCTAGAGTCTCTACCTCTTCCCCTACCCCTAGAGTTTGAATCTTACTTCTTTCTAATTTTTTATTCCACCTTAAGGGACATTTGAAAACAACCATGGATAGAAGTTAAGGTAAAGAGGCTTAACTCTTCTTGAATGTTCCACCTAAGGTCATTGAGATACCTAGCCACTTTAATTCTCTCTACCTCTTGCACTCTGGACCTAAGGCATATCTTTTGGAATTATTCAGTGTAGGATGCCACATCTAAATCTTTCTATCTGAGATTCTGTCTCCTTTTGTGTAGTTGGATTTCATAATCCTCTGGCAGGTAGTTTTCCTTCACCTTAGCCACCATAGCTTTTCAATTGGCTATTGGCTTCTTCCCTTATCTTTATCTTTCCTCCTGCAAGAACTTCCACCAATTTAATGCTTGTCCTCTCAATCTTGATTTGGCTATCTTTACTTTCTGTGCCTCTGCGATTCCATCACACTCAAAGTGATTTTCCATACCCTCAATCCATTCCATCACCAATTTTGCATCCATTCGGCCAGATAATACAGGGATGCCTTATAATTCTTTGCCACTTAGTTCCTTGAGGGATTTGAGGAAAGGTTCCTTAGGCAATGGAGGGTCTGGTTATGGTGTTGCCTCCTCTTCAACTTCACTCTTTCCTTTGTCTTTATCCTCTCCTATCTTCTCTTTCATCTTGCTTGCAGTCTCTGCAACTTCTGCTAGCTTCTACTTCATCTCCTCCATAAATTTATCTAGAAGCCTATTCTCGACTTGTTGTTCTGACAAGTCCCTTTCCAATTCTACATTTTTCACCATGGTTCTTTCTCCAATGGATTCACTTCCCTCTGTCATACACAATTCACTTCTCAAGCCTTTCAATGGCTCTGATACCACTTTTATGGGGAGATATAACTCCTAAGAGATTTATTTCTCTTCCTAAGGCCTTTCCTATGACCTTCCTAGGACACTTATCTCTTCCCTAACAAGAGGATACCCCTATGGTTCCTCTATACCAACTAGAGCTCTCCACCAACTTCAAACTCCCTTCAAACCTTCTACTCTCAACTCTGCATCCATAGGCTTCACTTCAAGCATCTCTGCTCCTAAAATCATCTTATCAATGGGAATGGGGTTGGTCATTATTCCCCTTCCAATTTACACTATTCTTGATCCATTCTTTTGGATGCTTAGTTTTTCAATCGAGTTTCAAATTTTCTAGTTTTAGGCCTTGTAGCCTTTTTAGCCAATTAGGCCTCCTAGAAACTGAATTCTTGGGTTTTCCTTCCAACTAACCTTAAAAAACCACTATAATAGCTCTACATTATTTATAGGTCCATCCTAGGCTCTAGGATTTTCTAGGTTTTAGGTTGCTAAGTTGTCCGTACATAAGATTTCCACTGAACCCCTATTTTCAAGGGTTTTTAGGGCATGTGGTCTAGTCTGGTTTCTTTTCTCTCAAAAATTGCTCAATTAAACTCTTTGACTCTCCTCCTTTCATACACATCTAGGACACATTCCCCTGCACCTCTCCACCATTCATTGGCTCAAACCAATCCATCTAGAAACCTCTCTTGCCTTTGTACTGAACAAGCTCCTAACCAGAGTACCACTGTACTCGTCTAGGGTTTGATGGAAAAATTATCTCCCCTGCACACACAAACTCTAAAATATATATTTACACTGCTTACATAGTCCCCTACTTTATTCCAAGTGGCCATTGAAGTTCAACCACGGGAACTCAAGTGGGACTCATTTTTACATGACTGGCTCTAAACCAGACAACGAACCAGTGAAACTTAAAGAATTTACAAAATGATTAACAAAAGTGCCAAAATACCAAACTAACACCACAAAAATTAATTACATAACAATTATCCAAGGCTAAATGCATTAGATCAATCCATTCAATCCATTAAAGGTCTGGAAGAAGGCTCTGTTACAAAAACACAGTCCAAATATTTCCTTTCCAAAACACAATATGTATAATAACACATCCAACCCTTAGATTAGGGTTTTTCTAGGCTTAAATAGTCTATCCCCACATTTTTGGGCCCCTAGGTTGGGATTAGAACACCATTAAATCCATTTCCTAGATTTTAGGAAATGTTGTCATGACAACTTTGCAAAATTGCAAAGTTGTCATGAGCAACTTTTACAACTTTTGCTGATTTGATGTTCCACTAACCTAGCTTTCTCAATTCAACTCTAAATCATTCCATTAGACCTTAAAACACTTAAAACATCAAAATATAAATTTCCTCTCCAATTTGGGGTCTTAGCCAATGTTTGACCAACATTAACTTTTCTTAGCACGATAAGCATTAGACCTTATTGGACTATACCAAAACATGACTCTTAATACCCCTACCTATAACACACCCTTCTAACAAAACTTGGGACTTTATCACTAGTCCTTATTACCTTGGTGGTTGGCTAAAACCAACTACAAGCCAAAATTGATGAAGATCTTCATTAAGACCTTAAGGTGCTCCTGCATCATCAAATCTCTTAACAGTAATCAGTTTCATCACTTCAAATCAAACTGGTTATTCGTTCAAACCAATCAAAAGATTTAAGAGTTCCTGACAGATGTTCAGTTTCATCACTTCAAATCAAACTGAGCATTCTATTTATATCTTTTGATCGGTCTTGGTCTAATCAAGCTCGAAGTCAATCTTCATCTTCAAAAGAATATTTTCATCGCTTCAAATCAAGCTGTTTTGGGTCTTCTCGCTAACAGGTCTTTGAATCAATGCGCTGATCGCACATCAATTCAAAGAGGGGCAAATGTAATGACCTAAAAGTGGTCACCTAAACCCTAGATCCCTAATCTCAGTCTCATATCAAGAAACCCTAATCTTGATAATTCTAAGTCCTAAACCAAACAGGCAATTCATCAATTTCAAGCTAATCTGACCTGAATCCTAAGTCCTAATCAATCATCGTACTTGATTAATTAATTAATTCCTAAAAATGAAACATTGGCAAATAAACCTTATGTTAATTATTTAATTGATATTCTGATATATTAATTAAATAAAATTACAAATTTGTCAATTAAATAAAAAAAGGATTAAAATTAATTTATAAAAACAAATTGTGCATTTAAAATCAATTAAATCTTTAAAAATGCATATGATGTCATCAACTAATTTTTGAATTGGAAATAAATCTATTTTATTCAGTTGATATATTATTATATTCTCTCATTTTGGAAACAAATATGTTTTATTCAGTTAACTTAATCTTACCTATTTATCATTTTGGAAACAAAGTTGTTAACTGAAAATCAATTTGGAAGTTTCCAAAAAGACTGAATCTTTCGACCAATCAAATTTCTTGCACATGGATTGTGCTTCCTCAAATCAAATATGAGCCACTTATTTCCTCTAATCTCGACCGTCGATTTTGGGAGAGATTTTTTTTATAACAGAGAGCTTCATTTCCTTCACAAAGGATCTGAGTTTTAGCTATCATTATTATACTATTTTTAGCATTCAAGCATTCAAGCATTTTGCATTCTTAGTTTCAATTACTTAGATTTGTTAATTGTTGTTAGTTGCAAACTTCATAATTTAGAGCACTTTCAATTTAGGTTTTGAAAAGAAAAAAAACATTTCAATTTACATATCATATAGATTAATCATTTCATTTAGCTTCCAAATCCTTCGTTTAGGATTTGGTGTAGTCACTATTTCTTGCAATGACCTGAGAGCAAGATTCAAAAGCCGATGTCGGTTAGCCTTGGACATTTCAGTCTTCTAATTTTGTCATTTTCTAACTAGCTAACCTTGTAATGGCTCATTGAAGTGTGTGTTTGCAGCTGCAGGTATTTGACACAATTTCACACTCACAATATATATGTATATATATAGACATTGAGAGAGAGAGATACCTTCCTTGCTATGATAATATCTTACCAATGATTCTTCACATAGTCTTTGTTCAGTTTCAAATGAATACTTTTGTGTAGTCTTATATACCCTTGTCCTTTTATTTTCCATCGCTTTCCTTTGCAAAAACACTCTTCTTAAATTTGATCAAATACAAAAAAATGC
The DNA here is from genome assembly GCA_018584345.1 of Thuja plicata. NCBI lineage: Eukaryota > Viridiplantae > Streptophyta > Pinopsida > Cupressales > Cupressaceae > Thuja > Thuja plicata. Next base: position 1,723,215 of record MU224262.1, on the reverse strand, counting down.
ACTTCGAATTGTCTTCCTTCTCAAAAATGTGAATTATTCTTCAAATTTTAAATTTACAAAATAAGAAAAAAACATCTTTATTTATATACAATCGTTACTAGCTCAAAAAAACATTAAATCGATCGACTGGGTTTCTATAGAAAGTAGGAAAGTACTTTCGGTCGAAAGTACCTGAGTTAAGCTTTTAACCATGCAAAATTTGGCAAGTACTTTCAATTGAAATGTATTAGTTTTGATAGAGAGTACTTTATATCAAAACCTCCTGATTAGGCCTATTTTGTAAATGGCAAGAAATTTATAAATATTTCATGTCTTTGGGGCTCAATCACAGGACTCAAATGGAATAGTATTGACAAGCCCATTTGTATGACATAAGTTCTTGGAACGAGCTTGCTAATGGTTATAAATTTAATAAATTTTAAGTTTATTATGTACATATTTTTTGACGTCAATCAAATGTAGGTTTTTTACCAAAAATAAACCTCTATGTTTGACGTTCATGAAAAAATAGTAAACAAGAGAAAACAAATTCTAAAAAATAACCATGCACTAGGTATTGAAGTCTTCTTTTTATAAAAAAAAAAATGAAATTGTACACAACAAGTTACAAGCTATGAAATGAACATATGTCAAAATTACAGTTAAGTCAACTTCAAACGTTAATAAAATATGAAATATTAAGGATAAAGTCATGAAACCCATTTCATACATTAGATATGGATGTTACAAAACTAAATTCGAAATAATCACATTGATATGTATTTTAGAAAAAAGTTATGCATTATGAAGTGAGTGTCACTCTTTAAAAATGCTATTTTCAGCAACATACTAGTTTTTGTGGGAGATAGAAAAATTGATTAAAATCAAATCCATTTTTTTATTAAAAAAATATATTCAGAATATAGACACAAAATCCTAAAAGACTCTAATTTACTTTATCTTCCAATTTGTAACAGTTTAGTGGCAATATGCGTCTGAAAGTGATTTTTGTTTTTCAGAATGTACATTTCAATGTCATTTCAGGAAAAAATGTGTAACCCACTATTGTGTGTCCACCCAAGGATAAAGAAGGAGGAGAGAGAGAGAGAGAGAGAGAGAGAGAGAGAGAGAGAGAGAGCTCTAATTCAGACCAATAGTCTCTCTAGTGATTTCAAGGTTTTTCGCCCATTTTGCTTGATCCTAGCAACTTGTAATTTGAATTGGGGCCCCCGTTCATCATCCTGATGTCCCTAGAAAAATTTGGGACAAAATCCTAGGGTGCACAATGTTTCAAACGTATTGTACCTAGGTGCACAACATTCTAGGAATTCTGCACCCAGGTATTTTGTCCTAGATTGGGCCCAGAGCCCGATATTGAGGTTTTGAATTTATTTATTATTTAGTGGTTAGTCTGGTTAGTTTTAGATCCTTATCTGAGGGGAAAACTATATAAATCCTACATCTCTCCTCATTTTGACATCTCCTATCATATGCAAGCTATCATCACAACTATACTCAAGCTATCAAGTGCAAACATTCATTTTTAGATTTTCAAGAGTATTCAAGCAAGCTAGGTGATTTCAAGATCTCAAGCCAAGGAATTCTTCTTCTTCTTCCATCACATCAAGGCAATTTTATTCAAGTTGCAACAAGCTTTTCTCCATCATTCTTCTCTCTTTCCTTGCAAGTGTGACCAAGCATTTCAAGCAAATCAAGATCTAGTATTGGTATTCATAGATCTATGCACATGTGAAGGAATCATTGATCCTACATCTCTCTTACAAGGTCAACATATATATTCAAGCAACAAACATGTTAAGTATACTTCATGGATTTGAGCGATACAAACATCTGTCCATGAGGGTAAGAACATTAATATGGTACTGAGATTTTGTGTGTACTTTATGCTTTACATTACATGCTTTTCATTTCAAATTTCAAGGTTTATTTTGAAACATGGGTTTGACCAAGGCAAACTCCTTTAGCCAACCTTTTCCTTGTTTTTTTGTGTGCAAGTACAAGCCAGGAAGCTATAATTGGAGATCTGAGCTCTGCAGGTCCTAACACAGGTCTCTACCAAATCTAGGATAGAATCATTAGGTAAAGAATGTTCCAAATGTTATGTACCTAGGTACAACACGTTCCCTTAAAAATAGGCGTAGATTTTCAAGACAGACAACATACAGGTTTCAGGTTCTGGACCTGGAAGTACAACTATTTTTGAGACTCTAAGAGTCAGAAAAATAGTAGTAGAATAGTTCATCTCCCTCATTTCTTCAAGGTACACTTGTCTTTATTAAATTTTCATTTTTAATCACATAATCTTGAGAATATCATCCTACTTTTCAAATAAATATCATACTTTAAGGAAGAACCACAATATCCCAATTAGAGCTTGAAACCCTATTTTAGCCTATTGGGGTGTTCATCTTTCTAATTTGCGATATCTCCACATTTAAAAAGTGAGATGTGATCTTGCCTCTGTGTTGATTCTTCCCTTTTCATATTGCGGACGCACACATACACACACATATGTACACACTACATCGGCTATCAATATCAACCACCCATATATATATGTGTGTGTGTGTGTGTGTGTGTGTGTGTAACTATATACATATGTGTAGTGCATATTAAGTTTACATACATATGTCCACATATATGTTTTTATTTATTGAAAACCCGATCAAGAATTAAACATTTAAAAGACCGATTGGGTTATGCTTAGGTAATAGGCTTGGATAACAAACCTGAGGGTTGGGAACTTCATTTCCCTCATTTTTTTACGTCTTTTTCTTTCCTTCTTCTAGACTAGTTTCTCAACTTCCTCTTCATTAGGTTTACACATCATCAATTGGGTATTTGTAAAATTACCACCATTATTGCACATGTCTTTTGAGCTTTCTAACCATTTTTTTAGATATGTTTCGACAACATTAACATATTAAAGTTTAATTTCTTTTACCCATGTCTCCATAGTTCTTAGAGACATATGTGTACCAATTTATTAATAACTTTTGATCTACTTGACCAAATTTTTAAAAAATTACATATTATTGTTGTGCACTTGATTCTATACTTTTTTTAAAAAAAAATATATATTTTTTATTCTTGTGATGCAAGTTATGTCTAGCGCACAAACAAACATATGATTTTCAGGATGTCCCCACTTCAAAAAATCATAAAAAAAATACTCAGCAAATAATTAGAAATAAATAGACAACTTCTAGCTCTCACTCTTATTTATATTTCTACCAAAGAGTTTTTCAAAATACTAAATCTAACTACATCTTTTTTTTCTGCACACACCAGACACTGTTATATTTTCCTGAAAAAACCAGGAACAATTTTTTAGGTGCAATGGATTTGACCCTCTTAATTATCTATTTTTTTAAAAAAAATTGTATTTTAGAAACTAGATTCGGACTATACCATTTTTGTTCTTTGCACATCTTCTAATTTTGAGTGCACGACTCTCAAATTTCTCTTTCAAGTTCAGGTTTACCTGATTTTAGGAAAAAAAAAGTAGCCACTTATACCCCCTTTTTGCACATCATCTTGGTGCATTTACCGATTGGAAAAGTGTATTTAATTTTATATTTCTAGTGAAAGATTACTAAAGTGAAAACTTAGTACCCAATATTAAATGATGGGTTAATGATATTGTAATCTCTTGATATTAGTCACATGCTTTTTTATAATACCACTTGGTGGTTTTATGTGATCTTGATTTTGTAAAAGAAAACACAAAGGGTAGTTGTCTAAGTTTTGTTAGTCAACCATTTTTGCTAAGGAGTTTAAAATATCTCTTGTTTAACATTTGTGAGGGTTTGAGGCATTACATGGGATGTGTTGTTACATGCTAGTTCACATGGAGTGCTTGTATTTTAAAAATGTTCATGAAGGACTCTGAAGATATATTCTAATGGTTTCATTGTTGAATGATACATGAGAGATGTGTAAGAAAGTTAAAGTAGAGGAACAACTTCCTACACTAACCTTGAGATGAGGGTTATGCAATTGTTTAGATCTTTGCAACAATCACAAAAAATTAACAAAAATAAACATAAATAACATGCATACCACAACACAATTATTTATGTGGGGAAAATCCTTCTTGGAGAAAAACATCACACTCTAAAAGCTACACAATATATTATTCATAAATAAACAATAAATTACAATATACTTGCATAGCAATCTTTTTACAAGAGTATCAACGACAAGGATCTAGATGCAACTCAACATCTATCAAAATCTCATGATACATCACAATACACAACCAGTATAATGTCCTCATAAAATAAGGTTATTATTGTCACAAAATTTTGTACCCTTGCCTAGATTTGTGTGAATGACCTAGGAAACCTTGTGAAATATGGAAACAACCTCCCAAGTGTGGGACTTGCGCATGCGAGACTGAATCTCTGGAGAAGGCCGACTTCCTTACAATCACGATGCACTTAAACTAATACTTTTGAGGAAAAAGGAGAAGGATGTGCTTAAAGGAAAAATGGGTGATGCACCATATTGAAACTGTGATTGATCTTTGCCTAAGACTACACAAAAAATTAATAAAAACACCCAAATACACAAATCTCAGCTCTATTCTGCCCCAAGGACACATATGAAGGTCACAACTTATCAGATTTTGCAAGGAAATTGATTTTCACAATACAACAACCATAAGAATACCTAACACGACACACAAACTGGAAAACAGAAAAGAAACATTCACTACAAGGCACATGAAGTGCACAAGACAACATAATGGTAAGAAAAAGGTAAAAACTGAGAATTTTATTATTGCTAGACATAGGAAAATTATAAATACAGGGCATAGCCACTGCAAATGAACCAAAGAAGAACAACCCATAAAATATATACAAAAATTACCTTTATAGAGTTTAGGCATAACTCTGGTTAAACAATAGAGTTCAAACCCCTCAAGGGTTGAGTCAGGTTATAGATGCAGAAATAAATGAATATCAGATAAAATATCTAATATTTGCGTGAACATTCATCCATGAAGTAACAAGAAGACCCAATTGAATGCACCGACTCTTGAAAGGGATAAAATATTCCTACAAGTAATAAACATGCATGAAGTGCATTGGTGACGTGTTACATAACCCAAAAGAATTTGTTCAACATTAAATTTTTTGTTGTGGTAACATGTTATGACCGCAAATAGTCAAATCAGGCCGCTGACAAAAATCGTCGAGGTTAACCCACTCTGCACACCTATAAGAAGCACTGCCACGCATCAAAATTAGACCCAGACCACCAATTTAAATGTGAGTTGTCAATAAAGATTTTGATCGGAATGGGTGGTCAAGATGCAACACAAAATCCCCCAATGCAAGATTAAAACATAATCGTTGATGAAGAAAGCTCTTAATCTTTTCCAGGATGGTTGGTGCAGCTCCACAACTAACAACATTGAGACAAATGGAAGAAACTGTGAAATGGAAAAATTTCTCCATTTTATAAGATGCCATTTCGTCCCTTGCGAAATCGCGAAACTGCAAAAACATGACACATTAACCCATTGAATGCGCAGTTTCACATTCAACTCCGAAAATCTTGAAGAAGGAAATGTGAAATGAAAAAAACTTTGTTTTGGCCCACTAGGAAGATAACATGACGTGTTTGCCCACCAGATAGATTTTTAGCCCATGATGATGTCTCGGATCATTTATCAATGATGGGCTTAATGGTGGCAAAAATAGCTAATAATTACCTTCTAAGACAAACAAAATACATATATATGATCTAATGATAAATGATCAAGATTTACAATGATAAATTATACATAAAATGTGGCTTCGAGGGCACTGCCCTTGAAATCCTTCACTGAGGCATGCGACCCTTGAACTTCACAAGGGGGGAACCCCCTGCCCTTGCTCATTTATCAACAACAACCTCTTATTATTGCAAGGTTGAGACACCATTTTTCTAACATGATGAAGGCTTTTGGAGACTAGGTTTTTCCCTCTTGAGGGTTTTCCTAGGGTATTTCATGTGTCATCTTTGATTGTATGTTGTCTATTATCTTGTACGTGAATTTTGAATACTTGTTTTCATAGATTTTTCATTTGGGTTATGTGGAGATTTGCCATTTATGGTTAGAAATTTCCTAACAAAGTGTTTCCCCTGGGATGAATATTAGATCTTTGATTGTGCATTTAGTCCTTCTTTTGTAATCTCAAAATTTTGTTTAAAAAGTTATTTACGAGAAAGCTCAAATGTTTGTTTTGCAAACTCAAATGTTTTACATACACATGTATACTCGTGAAAGTTGAAACCTTGAGGCATTTTCAACAGGGAAGTGTAGTCTTTAGTGAGTGACTCAAGACTTTGATGGTTTTGATGAGTCTAAATCTTTGATTAAAATGTGTGCCTATCCTATATCAGATAGATGCCCATGTTGATGGAATAGATGTTTATACCAAATATATTTAAATAAATGCTCATCCTATATGGATGAATGCTTATCCCATATAGATAGATGTTTAAGTATGTAAATGAGTGAATAGTTAATGATTTATTTAAAATAGCAAGAAGCAAATTATGTTAATATTTGAAGTACATGAATTTGGTTGTTAGAATAAACAAACGTCATGAATATTAGAGATGATTATAAAATAAATATTAATGAAGAAGAATAATTGCAAAAATAAAATTATTTTAATATTTTTTTACGCCGTAGGCGTTTCCCTCTGGGAAAGCCCCAGCCAGTTTTTCCCGATCAACGGTTGGTAGTCTACTAGAGGCCAATGACTACCATTAAAATGATCATCTCCGTTGGTTGTTTTCGCCAGCTGTCCCTCCCCAGCTGTCCAATGACTCTGACGCCTCTGCCGTTGACAGTCTTTCGAGTTGCAATAAACCTGTTGCGGTGGCACTTGTGATGCAGCAATAAATTGAAAAAATTTCAAATATATGTTGCGCTAACATTTGGACTTATCAGCGCTGTGTTGACTACAGAAATTTTAAAATGGGAAAGGTGAAGACCAATTCCAAATATCTTTCTGCGCATTCTGCACTAGAGCTCAAAGTGGAGCTGTCTTCCGCTCTGTTCTTATTCCCTCACACCGTAGTCCTTTCTTAAACTTGCTACCAAGGATTCACAGTTGTGCATTAGTGTGCTTAGTGTGGTGGTTGTACGAATTCATGGTTTTTCTCTGTGGACTATTGCTAAACCCCAAAGCAATGGTAGCTTTCATGAGAATTCTTATCCAGACAACGACTTTGCTTTAAATATTTCCATCATCATTGTGTGTGAGAGTTTGTATGAGAGTGGGAAATGATCTCGGTGCAAATAGATCGTCGAAGTCCTGCACGGTTCTAAAATGAGATCCTTGAAATACGATGTGGGCATCCATTTAAGCATAATAAAGGGGGGTTTTACCAATCTTTAAAGTTGAAAATACATTGGTAGATAATACATGCAAATGTGAAAGCACAGAAAGGTATGTGAAATGCTTGGCATAGTGCGAGCATGGACATGAATGTATGATGTGGAATCATAGACTTGCATCAAATTGGTGGAAATGTTCAAAGGACAATAAGATATTTCACAAGAATGCCACAAA
>MU224262.1:1690197-1703436 GCA_018584345.1 Thuja plicata | reverse complement strand
TTGATTAAATATTATTGATGCTTATATAAGAAATTCACCTTGCACATGTTTGAAATTTTTTCCTTTTTCCTAAGGTTGTCTGGTTCGGGACAATATAGTGGCATTAGAGCCATCTTGTGAATCATGACAAGATATTAGGAAGAAAAATCTAGAACAGCTTATGGGTTTGGTAAAGCAAATGCAAGATTTAGGTAAACAGCTTTAAAAAAATCTAGAGGTAGAAATGAAAATATAAAGCTCATATTTCTCACAAGGCAATCCTCAGCCTTGCGGAAATTTGAGGGTGTACTCAAGACTCGGAAAGAAGAAATCATTTGTTATTAAATGCAACATGAGCATGATGTGAGTTGGTTGTATTCCTTGCTTAATCTAATAAGCCAAAAGCAGAAAGGCAAGATCATGGATCTAATCACGAGCCTACACAAAGTTTGCATTCATGTTTTTGTGAATATGCTAACTAATTATGTGTATTTCTTTTTTATTTCTTCTCAAGTGGTTAAATTGTTTTTCAAAGAAATGATTACGTTATGTGCAATGCTTAATAGTGTTGTGGATGATGGAATAGTAGATCCTGTATTGTTTCACTTGATAGGCATAAGGTTCAGATACTATGGACAATACAACACGCTTCACAATGTTGGCACAGTGATGCTTGAGCATTCAGATTTGCAAGTGCTTGAGGGCCAAGCAGTTTTGGGAAGGGTGGACTATCATGTCCCCTTTTCAGAACTAAAGGAGGAATTAATTGAGGATCTCTGGCCTATTTTTTATTTCCCATAGATTAAAGGATAAAATATGGGAAATCCGAAATAATAATATTTGAAGTAGGCCCAATCATTTCGTTTTAAAAAGACAACTTAAATATTATAAGAAGGCCTATGTAATTTTTAAAAAGCTATGTTAATGTAACTCATAATTCAAAAAGCATTTTTAAATATTTGGAGGGAAAAAATAAATTCAAATAGAGGACCCAAAAGGCAACTATAAAAGAAATGCATTGCTCAAAGGAATTTGTTTGATTATATCATTTGGCAATTCCTTCCAATTTGGAGTTTGAAACATTCAAGGATGAAAATCCTTGGTAAGGAAGATTCAAAGGATGAAAACTCCCTTGGATTCCATATTTTGATTTACAGACAAAAACCATCTCACCCATTAAAGGTGATTCCACCCAGGAATCATAGTTGTGTTGACTTTTTGAAGATTTGAAGTCATTTTCAGTTTGCTACAGTATCACCACAGTAATTTACTTAAAGATCTCAGGTTGTGGAGGATTGGATAAATCATATTTGTCAGTAAATTCAGTTGACTTCATTTAATCAGCTATCGTGATCGGCGTTTTAAGTTCACATGTGTGAGTATTGTGAGGATATTATGTTGTTACATTAACACTCTGTGCTGGGCGGCGAAGGCTCCTACCAGGGCCATGCACATCAAGGTATTTCACTGTATCATTGCTGTCATTTAGTATTATAATCCGCAGTCTACCAGTCTGTACAGAAGGAATGCATGGACTGTTTCAGTATTTGCTGTTTCAAGTGTTAGGGGACTCTTATCATTTGTCAGTTGTCACCAGTCTATATGGTAAGGCATTAGTATCGCATCAGACCATACAGTAGCTGTTATCAGTTTTTGTATCTGTTTACCAGTTCATACAATTCAGTTTGGTTGCAATTTATTTACAGTAGGGGCAATTGAATTAAAGTTGAATTAAAAACATCATTTTCGATCTAGATCTTTGCTGGGAATCAGTGGTATTTGCTCTTTGCATCAGTTGCATAAATTGGGTGTTAGGTTTTATACTAACCCTCTCATTCATAACAGCATTGGTATCTGATTGCATATAATTCATTAGTGATATATATATATATATGAAATTCAGCTTGCGTATATTTGAAAAACTGTCTATTTCCTAAGGTTGTCTAGGTGGGAATATTATAGCCATGTCTTACAACAGTTTTTCTATGGGATGATTGACTCTGCATTAGAACCAACTAAAGCAAATTGGGTCATAATCCTCTATAAAATTATAGGCATATTTTTAATATTAATAGCTATAACTTATGAACTATATTCAGAGCTACAAATTTCTTGTGAGGTGTTCTGCATCAGAACCTGCACAAGCATATTTGGTGATGACTACCTTATAAATTGTGCAATTTCTAGCTAGCTGCTTACATACTCACAATGCCCAAGAAATTCAGCTTGCGTATATTTGAAAAACTGTCTATTTCCTAACGCTGTCTAGCTGGGAATATTACAGCCATGCCTTGCAACAGTTTTTTAATGGGATGATTGATTCTGCATTCATATATTCAGCCTGCGTATATTTGAAAAACTGTCTATTTCCTAAGGTTGTCTAGGTGGGAATGTTATAGCCATGTCTTACAACAGTTTTTTATGGGATGATTGACTCTGCGTAAGAACTAACTAAAGCAAATTGGGTAGGGTCATAACCCTTTATAAAATTGTAAGCATATTTTTAATATTAATAGCTATAACTTATGAACTATATTCAGAGCTACAAATTTCTTGTGAGGTGTTCTGCGTCAGAACCGCACAAGCATATTTGGTGATGACTACCTTATAAATTTTGCAATTTCTGGCTAGCTGCTTACATACTCTCAATGTCCTTTTCAAATGTTTGATTTCTGAATTGAAGTGATACTAGTCTCTTATTTGCTATATCTTACGTGGTGTTTGATTAGTAAATCCTAGCTACCAAAAATTGCACTAAGATCAAGAGTTTTGATATATTATGCATTTGTTTTAATGTTTCAAACTCATGAAACCGTTCCCTCGAATTTGTAATTGTCTTGTGGGGTGTTTGATTCCTGATAAGAACTAATAATCATATGATATAATGATAAATTGCACATATGTCTGCAAGCTCATAATTGATGATACCTCTCAAATGCCTGGACTCTCCATGCTGCTTGTGTTCTAATTTTTGTTTCAAAGCGAAAACTCTCAGACCTGCAATATCTGTTTTGGGTGTTTGATTCTACCAAAAGTGTATTGGGTCATGAGTTCCCATACATTTTGCATTTACTTTTATTGTTATTACTTATGAAATTCCCAGGCCTAATCTCCTCACGGGGTACTGGATTCTGTATTAAAATTAACAAAAACATACCAACCAACTTTTTGACAATTGTGCATTTGTTTCTATGATTTAAAATCATGAAACCACTCTGAAATCTAACATCTTATTGTGTGATGGCTAGATTACTGCATTAAAACAAGAAAATCAAATACATAATTTATATTTGAGCATGAGATTGATACATTCTGCACTTTTTAAGGTCATAGCTTGTTAAATCATTCTTAGACTTGCTTTATGTTTGCGAGGTGTTTGACTTCTGCATCAAATGTCAACAACTAGAAAAAATATTAGTCAGTCTTGAGCAGTGTTTCTCCAAATTTCAGAGAGGGCAAATAATATATGAAAATTAAATTTTTGAATATTTAGAATACGCAAATCGTCAAATAAATTCAAGATAGCTAAAAAATAAAAAAGAACTTCAAACTAAAATAAGCTGAAATTTTAAAAACTCAAACATTTAAATACATCTAAAAATATAAACATGGGCATATATAATGTCTGTCTGAAATGGTTTCAAATTTCAATTATGATATCAGCTAATTTAACTTGCTTGGTTTAAGTTTGTTAGGTCTTGTAGGCAAATTGAAATCATTATTTAACAGAAAATTAAGTTTAAACGGTTCAATGCATTTCTTCTGGAAAGCATAGGATAAAGATCTCTTCTTGACACCTGTGGGCAGACTCCCATTATGTAGTAGCAGTTTAACATTGATTTGATCTGCATCTAGAACAGGCTCTTAGCTGGCATTTGAATAAACCTTTGACTGCCTATAACACAAGATCACAACTCTGCTTTCTATATAACAGGTCTCCAACTTTCTTCAATGGCTATGTTTTATAATAATTTTTTCGTTATTCTAACCAGCAATACTCTCCTGTCTATAGTCTTGCTTTTGTATAGCAAAATAAGAAAATATATGGCAAAAAGTTGATTTTTTAAAAGTTGTGTTTTTCCCTTCCAATTTTAGTTCTTTTTTTCCACAAGTTTTAGATCAAATTGCCTTTTTTTTATGATGTCCGGAACATCCTAGCATTCATAGGCCCCTCGTGGGGCTTGGGTGCTAGGGATGGAGGGGAGTTGTTTTGTCTGTCTGGCTGCCCCTGGGGCATCCCTCTTATATGGAATGTTTTAAATATCCCAGGATCGTGTCCTTGGGGTACCTTGGTCTTGATTTTGATAAATTTTGTGTTTGTATCTATGGTTAAATTTCATTGGGACACTGAAAGGCTTGCAAAATCCTTGTAGTTATGATTTTCGCTTGTAAGAATATCCCAGGTTCATCATTTTGCCTAAATATAACACGAGTTTAGTGAAGGGGATGGATTCTTTTTTAAAGATTGAGATATTTTCATGTTTCTGCTTCATAATGCCATATTTGATTTTCATTTTAATGAAATCTCATAGATTGCTTGGAATTGTAGGCACAGGATTTGCGACGGGAAGTATCTGTTTGGGGGAAATTCAGGTTGCTCAGGTGTGCACATTTGAAAAGGCGTGGAGTTGCTATGAAGGAGGGGATGGCAATAAGGGAGCCACTTTCTATAAGCCAACCAATTTACCAACGGGTTATTTCAATTTGGGCTATCTTGGCCAGCCTAACTGTACACCTCTGGATACATGGGTTTTTGTGGCCAAGGAAATTGATCATTCTGCAGATTTATCATGTCAACGTAATCAATCTTGTTATGCATTGGAGGCCCCTACTATCCCTCTAATACTTACAAAGGACAGCAAAGAGGCTTTTGCTCAAAGAGGATCACACCCAGCACTTGCTAAGCCACTGAATTATACCTTAGTTTGGAGTAGTGACTCCTGGAGTGGTGATCAAGATGGATATGCATACTTTTGGTTGCCTTACCCTCCAGAGGGTTACAAGGCCTTAGGTTTTGTTGTCACAAATACAGGAGACAAACCCTCAGTTGAGGAGGTGAGGTGTGTTCGGTCAGATCTAACAGAAGAGTGTGAAACTGATACTCTAATTTGGAGTACAGATTCAAATTTTGACAAATTTCCTTTTGGTGCCTGGAATATCAGGCCAAAAGAGCGTGGAATGAAAGCAAAAGGTGTATGTATAGGGACTTGTTACTGTAGCGATTCTTTAAACTCAGAGGAAATTTTCTCTGTTTCCTGTTTGAAGAATGCAACTTATGATCTAAGTGCAATGCCAAATCTGAACCAGATTCATGCATTAGTCCAACATTATGGCCCCACTATTTATTTCCATCCAGATGAGGTTTACTTACCTTCATCAGTAGAGTGGTTCTTTGAGAATGGTGCACTGCTGTATGATAGAGATTCCAAGACTGCTGAGCCAATTACTACCAACGGTTCAAACCTACCCCAAGGAGGCTCAAATGATGGTAAATACTGGTTGGATTTGCCTAATGATGAAAGAGCAGGTAGAGTCAAAAAGGGTAATTTGGAGAGTGCCGAAGTATATGTGCATGTTAAACCTATGTTAGGAGGAACATTCACTGATATTGCAATTTGGATTTTTTGCCCTTTTAATGGACCGGTTACTGCAAAGATTGGGATGTTCAATCTACCCCTGGAAAGACTTGGAGAGCACGTTTCTGATTGGGAGCATTTCACTCTAAGGATAAGCAATTGTACTGGAGAGTTAAGGAAAATATATTTCTCTCAGCACAGTGGAGGTGAGTGGGTCAGTGCCCCAGATTTGGAATACATTGAAGGTAACAAGGCGATAGTCTATTCTTCGAAAAGTGGGCATGCAAGCTTTCCTCATGCAGGTGATTTTCTTCAAGGGAATTCAAAACGTGGGTTGGGTATAAGGAACGATGCAGCCCAAAGCAAGTACTCCCTTGATGCAAGTCTCAAATACAAAATAGTTGCAGCAGAGTATATGGACTTGCTTGGAGGAAATGATCTTCCCCTAGAGCCATCCTGGTTGAGGTACATGAGGGAATGGGGTCCTACAATTGTGTATGATTCACGAGCTGAGATCCGTAAATTGATCAGATTTCTTCCTGCTAAAATCAGACATGCTGTAGAGGACATTTTTAATATGCTTCCAAATGAGCTTGGGGGCGAGGAAGGACCAACAGGACCCATAGAAAAGGACAATTGGGAGGGTGATGAAAGATGGTGAATTGGCATTTTTCCAAAAAATTGAAGAATGCTAGTGATGACAAACAGCAGTATTTGTTGTTTTCTATCATCCATTTGCCAATGTTAGAGAAATACTGGCTCACATGTATTATTAGTCAACAAACTTGGATTTGTTTGTAGGGATTCATTACGTGATGTATATATTTGTTTTTCCTGCTACTAAGAATTTTATTTTATAGATTACTTTCAGGTTCAGATTTGCGGGTTGCTCCGCTGCAGTTATGAGGCTGAGCGCACTGTCTGTAATGAGCTCAATTCATCTCACGAGCCACGATAACTGCAGAATTAGGGGATGATATTCTGTAGTAAGGACAAAGATAATTGTGATAATATGATCGATGCAGAAAAGATTGAAATTGTGAGAAAAAGTTAAGGATTTGGTGAAGGATTCTTAAAAGGAAGTAAAATAGAATCTTCTTGAAAAAATATAGGCTCTTATTTTTTTATTTAGTTTAGATATTAGTGGGCTGTGGTTGGGGTGGGGCCGAAAGTTTCTCCCACCAGCTTTTTTCTAGATGCCATTCATTTATAATTTAAAAAATTTCTACTTTATAGTTATAATTTAAAGCATTTCTGGTTTAAAAATAATTATGAGACCATTAACTTTTTAGAGTTTTGGAGCTCAAATTTTTAAGCTTGCCTATTTTTACATTTACAGAATCCAATCCCATGTCTTACTAAAGAAGAGTATTTCATCTAAGTAGACCACTACAAAAGAACCAACGAAAGGTCTGAGAATATCATTCATCATCCTCATGAAAGTAGCAGGGCATTTGTCAGCCCAAAAGACATCACCAACCATTCAAATAACCCTTCTTTGAACTTGAAATCAATCTTTCAAACATCTACATGATTTATTGGCACTTGGTGGTATCCCGATTTCAAATCAATTTTGATGAAGAATTTAGCTCCACACAATTGACTCAAAAGATCATCAATTCGTGGAATCGAATATCTATTTCTCACAGTGATCTTATTCAAAGCACAATAATCAATACATAGTCACCATATGCCATCTTTCTTATAGGCCAACACAATTGGGCTGCCACAAGGAGATGCACTTGGTTGAATATGACCCTTTGAAATTAATTCTTCAATCTGTTGTTTAATCTCATCATTTTCTAAAAGTGATATTTTATACAAAGGTCTATTTGGTAAGGGTATGTGTAACACCCTGCCAGAGAAGCAAGAAAAGATAAACAGAATGATAATATCATACATTAATATCCTCAAAGCCAACTGAAATAACCAACATACACATGAAAATTGCCTAAAAGAGTTTGGCAACAAACACTGAAAAAGCAAACTATAGGGTCAGTATTCATCCCCCCCTGAAAGTAGGCTTACTCCTAGAAGCCTGCATCAAAAATAGGGATATGAATCCCTCAAACTCTAAGTGAGTTAAAAATAAAGACAAAAAGAATGATCACAAAATAATAGTCTAAAATGCATAAGAGTTATGTGTCTATGTTTGGTTTCAAGTTTCAACTATAAGACACCTAATTGGCATACGAATTCCCAGAGTTTCCATTGTAGAAATTTGGGCTCTGATACCAAGATGTAACACCCCGCTAGAGAACCCAAGAGAATTTAACCTAAACATGATACTAAGTTGATGGGATATTTTTTTTTTAAAGTTTACAAATACAAATGCGGAAGCAAGAACAATAAAGATAAACATAATGATAATGTCATATATCAATATCCTCAAAACCAACTGAAATAACCAACACACACATGAAAAGTGCCTAAAAGAGTTTGACAACCAACATTGAAAAAACAAACTATAGGGTGGGTATTACAGTGTGCCAAGAATGATGTCAATTGAATGCTTCACTTGACAGTGTAATGGAATCCCTATTGACGAAGTGGATATATTCTAATATCTTTCCAACATTGCATCCATTTCCTTTTGTTGAACATAGACAATTGCTATCATAGGGTTTTTGTTACCCTTGATTTTCTTTTCCTCTTTCAGTCGTATCATTAACAGAACAAAAACTCCAGAATGGGCAATCAAACATCTACATTGCTTTGCACTAATTAAAGAAGCAAATGTTGCAGGACTTACCTCAAGAATTTGATACTTTCGCTTAGCCACCTTAACAATAATGTTGGGTGGCCTTGACTCGTATACACCATGGCGTTAATACATATAGGGCTACCCCAACAATACATCACACATGTCCAAAGGTGGGACATCACATATGCCCTCATCTTTGAATGGTTTGATGGACTAGGATAAGAAACACTATCTATTTACCTGTATATCCCTTCCTTTATTTACTCAGTCCATGGAGTATGGTTGTGGATGAGGTTTTATCTTCAAATTTAGCCTCTTTATAGCTTCAACAAAGATCAAATTCTTCTAACTTCCACTATCAACCATGAAGTGTAAGGCCTTTCCATTCACTCACATTTGTGAATGAAATAGACTCTTCATCTTCCTAGTGTAGGATTTTTGTAGTGGCAATGATGACATAAAAATCTAATTCAACAATTGTTTTGTCACTTTTCTATTCAAATGGATATGTGGGCAATGTATCAGCTTCGTGTTCAACTTCATGTGCTTCAACCATCAATGTTTTTGCAGCCCTGCAATCCTTTGTTCTATGCCGAGTGCCTTTGTGAATATCAAACCACATACATGTATCTTTAAGTGCCTTCTTGATAGGAACTCCCTTAGTGTGCTCGCACAAGCTTACTAGGACCCTAACTATTCCTAGTTTCCTCAAGACCCTACTCTTTCTTCTAGGATCTTCCAAGTCCTTACTTAGCTAGTTTAGGACCACTTCAACACCTCTCTAAGAGATGAAAACCATTGTGCTTCACTAGGGGTGACTATCAACAAGTTTTACTTCACTTCTTTGCTCTTTCTTGGATGACTCCAAGTGCCTTCTTAACTCCTCTCCTTAGAAAGTGTTTGTAGGGGATATAATCCATTCTTAGACAACTTCTTGAACTTCATTTGACCCCATTAGGAGATGGTATCAAGACTTTTACAAACGATTTCTAAACTCTTAGTGAATTTTGTCTTTTAGGCCTAATACTCCTAGCCCTATTTGACTAGTTTTTCCCACTTCTTTCAAAACTTTCCCAAACAACCCCCCCAAAAAATATGATATTGAGATACCCTTTTCCAAGACATGAAAGATTTTGTAGGTCTTATGGCTCCAGGGTCTCCATACAGTGGATTCCTAAAATTAAGGGCAACTAGGGCTAATTGGGCTATTCTGGACCAGTCTATTGATTTCTTCTTGAAAATGTACCCAAATGGATTGGGCAAGGCCTAAGATTATTAGGAGGTATCTGTATAACCTCAATGTTCACCAAACCATGCTTGGTTTCACTCTGCAAATCATATCCCTGCATTCAAACACAAATTGATCACTGCCAAGCACCTAACCGGATGCATTAGACTTGCCTAGGGCTTGTCATTAAAATTAGCTAAACTTCTTCTCAGAGCTCCTTCATTGATATTTGCACTATACAAGGGCTCCCCTACCATATGCCTCAAGGCCGTGATGAAATGCACGGTTGGGTTCTATGGGGGAGCCATTTTTCTCTAAACTATCCAGACAAAACCAGTAAACTGCTAACTAACAAAAGATTTTGCAAAACTACACTATTGAACACTAAGAAAATTCACACCAAATAAAAATGTACTATAACTACCCTAGATACAATAATCCAACTCAAGATGGTGCGATTCAATCTATTAAAGAACACTAACAATCAACAATAAGCGACAGTGCACAAGAAGAACACATAATACAGAGCAATTTTCAAAATTTGAATTTCTCCTCCACATCAGCTAACCTCGGGAAATGGGCCTCCTCATGGTTTAATATGATTTTCCCATGTTTGTAGGTGGTTACAATAATTACACATCCTAAAACATCGAATGGAATCATTTCATGACAATGCTGTCATGCAACTTTGCAAAGTTGCAAATGTTGTCATGACAACATTTTGACAACTTTTTCAATATTGCCTCTAACATAGTTGTATGACTTCTAACCTATAGAAAATGATGTAAAAACACCATAGAGGTCATTTTAGGCTCAATTACAAGCTTTCCCAAGCCTTTTTGGCTTTTACACCCAAATTCCCAACTTTAGGCTTTCTAAAGCACTAAACACTAACAAAAGAAAAAACAAGTAGAATGGATTGAACCTAGTCTAATCCATCTAGACACTTACTCACAAGACCTTCTAAGGCCTAAGAAAACACTCCTGAGATGGCTAGGGTCAGTACAAGCCACAACCAAAACTTAAAACTAGGAGTTAGCCTAGGTGCTCCTGCACCACCTCTTCACTCTTGTGTTCCATGTTGGTGATGGTGTGGTTGAATTGCTTGGGGTAGCTTGTTTTCCTGAGAATTTGCTTCTATTCTCTCCTTTGGATTTATTATTTACAAAGTAGTCTTTCTTCCCTTTTGTTCTTTCTTACCTTTTTGTTTTCTCTTCAATTTTTGCAGCATATATATAAGCAGTGTCACATGTTTCAATATTCATAAATGACATCTTTTTTTGCTTATATTACGTAGCCTAATGTAATATTTCAATACTCGGTGTCTTTCTAAACCCCGAATGCCAAACTTTGTTGATAAAGCATAAAATTTGTTAGTGTAGTCTTGCACTATTTGGTCTTTCTTTCTTTTGTCGTAACAATTGCCATTCCATGTATTTATTTGATAAATTCCACAAAATCCCCCAATGTACGATTGCCATCTATTTCTCCATCTAATTGTTCCTCTTTATTTGTTATAGAATTGACTTTTTTTAGGTAAGTTTACCTTCCCAAGGTTTCTTCACATGTGCCTTTGCTTTAAGAAGTGCAAATGTTATCTTCTTAGAATTTGAAGGTATTCATAAAGAAATACCTATCCAACTTTATTAACCAATTGTCCACAACATGTGCAACAATCTTTCCTTCAAAACTTGGGATGTCAAAATTTACCTTCACCTTGAATGGTGTGTGACTACTGAATGACTTTGCTTTTGTGCTCGACAACTAGGTGTATTGAATAATTTGAGAGAATTGCATCATCATCTCTTCCCTCTATTTTCTCAGGGCTTCTTCCACCATAGCTTTCATAAGGTCTATTTTTGGGTCTGACATCTTCAACTAGGTGCGTCTCAATGGGAGGTAAACATATGGATTATGTGTCTCCAATCCTAAATGTTAGTAACCAAACCATGTGCAATTTGACATATAGAAGCATACTCGCTTTGATACCACTGATATGAATTCAACAAGGAATTCGTTTACAATACAAGGTAAGAAAAAACCTATAAGTATTGTGAATAAAATGAACAAATGAAGAACTTGAAACAAGAGTTGTGTGCACTCCACAATGCCCCAATTAAATACTTCCAATGAGTTTTAAATACAAGTGTGGAATTCCAACAACCTTAGGAAACCAACAAGTTCAGGAAGAGTTTTTAGAGAATGAAAATAATAAACACAATTACAAATATTTAGAAAACTACAAAATTGGATAGCCCAATTTGGCATGGCCATAACATTATGCAGCTCGAAATTTGAAATTGCTTGCTTTGTTGGAAAGGTATTGAAGAGATCTAGTTTTAATTCCTTAGAACTATGCCTTCGACAATCGTTCTGAAGAATTGACAACACTTCCGACCCCAAATTCTGCTCTAAAGACTTTTAAAATTGCAATTTACTAAAATGTAGAAAATACTTAAAAATTAGATTTTTGAATTTTCTGGTTTTTGTCACTCGTATCATCTCTAGATGCTTTGGACCTTTCCCAACATGGCCTGAATCATCATCAAATTATTCTAGATAGTTTTCATCATGTTTTAAATCAGTTCCATATGACTCTTGATCACTCCCAACATGTGTTGAGTCATCCTCATACTGCTCCGGACCACGCCAATATATGCTAGATCTATTATTCAATCAATAGTAGAAGTTATTTTGTTTGTTCTTTGTCATTTTTCAGCTAAATGTTCACGTTTTCTTTTATTGAATCCTGAAAATCTAGTGAATATGTTCGTCATAGTAGATATACAAGTAATTTTAAATGGTCATTTCGTTAGCAAACTAAAATGAATAATGGGAGGCAAAATACTAGAACACATTAGGGACATTCTTCCTACACCAACACATAATTACTATTTCTATTCTATAGCTTTTTTGAGCACTTGATCTTCTGAAAATTCTATAATCATATTTGAATTTTGTACAATGTAAGAGCACGATTACATAGAGGGTAGGATAGAGAAAATCACACAAAATAAATGTATGGGAAAGAAGTTGGAACACTATTCCTGAGAGATTAGTTAATTCTTTAAAATTATGAACTATTACATATTTATTATTGAAGTAGTTTGCTGTCCAAAACTTAAATCTGGACTTGTAGATTGGGGTTCTAGTGGAAGATGCCAATCATTCTTCCTGAAACAATAATATAAACTAAAAACTATAAACCATGTTTACATTGAGCAATAACCAAAGAATCATGATTATATATACACACACTATGTTTTCAGTGAGTACTACACTTGGATATTCTTCTAAGAGGCCTTAGGCATGTATCCAAATGAATCCTTGAAACACATTAGCTTGATCGAGCAACATATTATGATGTAAACAATAAACCTAAATGAATAATTGATATTATATGGAGGCACATTTTGATATGCATGCAAGGGCGAGACAACCCATACATGCACACATGCATAGTGTCTATTAGATAGATAGATAGATAAAAAATTTGTCTACGAGGCCAAACATACAAATACAATTGAACTTTAACTTAGAGAGTTATCATAGAGTAAGAATTAATAGAACAATCTTGTGAGGTGAAAGTTAGGTGAACTTTGATGGACTAGAGAGCTGTTAACCTAGAGTCTGCATATTGCCACAAACATTGATAGATTGCTGTAGCATGTCAATTTAAACTAAAATCTACCAAGTCAGCGAAACTCAAGAAGTTGCTTATGTTAGGATTGGATAATACTGAGAGGGGGGGG